>PVIW01016604.1:0-16206 GCA_004026585.1 Noctilio leporinus | reverse complement strand
AAATAAGCCAGTCAGTGAAGGACAAATATCATATGATCTCACCTCTTACGGGACAATAATGAACAAAACTAACAACAACCAACACAGAACCAAGTATATGAATACAAGGAATAGGCCTTCAGTGGTCAGGGGAACGGGGTAGGGGGGAGGGAGAGGTAGAGGCAAAGATGGGGAGCAGCTTAGACAAGAACCTAGTATGGGGGAACCATGGACATGGACAACAGGTGGGATTGACTTTGGGGGGAATGGGTGGGTGGGGAGGGGGACGGAGGGGAGCAAAAAGGGGATGGATGTAAAACAACAACAATAAAATTTAAAAAAATATTAAAAAAAGAGATGAGTTCCCTTTCTCATCTTTTACCTATTTTACATGAAATAATCATCTTTCTTATTAATTTTATACTTAGTTGAATCAGCAAAAATAACTATCATAATATGGCATTTCTGTTTTCAGTTGTTCCATATTCTTTTTTTTTTTAAAGATTTTATTTCATTATTTTTAGAAAGAGGGGAAAGGAGAGAGGCAGAGAGGGAGGGAAATATCAATGTATGGTTGCCTTTCACCTGCCTCCAGCCACAGACCTGGCTGGAGACCTGGTTTGCAACCTTGTGATGTGCCCTGGCTGGGAATCGAACCTGCAACCTTTGGGTTCGCAGGCCGCTGCATATTCTTTTTTTAATTTCACAAAGCCATTATCCAGTATTGCCATAAAACACAGATTGTAGATACTATACAGCAAAGATTATTTTAGATGCTAATATTCAAGAAATACAAAGCAGGACATTGCACTAAATTTCTGAATCTAGTAAATTTAAAATAGTAAAACTTACAAAGTTACGTATTCTTTTACACAAGAAGTGAAAACCTTCCAAAGCTAAAAGAAAAATTTGCACAATAACAGCATTCCAGGGTCTATACATGTTCCACCTACCATCATATAGGGAGTCTATATTGTCACCTGATGGCTATACAGCTCTAAAATCTCATTTTGAGTGTGATCCTGGGACCAATCTTGACACCAATTGTCCTAGGTCTAGTTTCTTGTGAAATAAACTCAGAAAAGGAGATTCACATTCATGAATTTTAGTAGGAAGTGTTCCCAGGAACACTTGTGAGGAAATACCCAGAGGGTAGGGATTAAGCAAAAGAAGTTACACCAAAGGCCTCTGCCAAACTCACAGAAGCTACTGAGGCTGACAATGGCTCTTCACAGTAACATGAACTAAATCAAGGGGCCTCAACCCATCACTAGGTGTGGTCTGTCCTGGAAAGAAGCCATTACGTTGGATAGGGACATTCTCTCAGCTCAGAATATTTCTAGAGAGGGAAAAACTGCAAACATTCAGCTGGCAACATTTCTTACAATACACCTCAACCCTAAAAGTGATGTTCAGATTGTGCATAAGACTTAATGGAGATAGTGGGAGCTCTGGTGTTTCATTGCGGAATGTTAGATTTGTAGAAATGAAAGTTACCTCAGGATCTGTGTTCAGGTATTCCCTAGATTTTTTCCACTTGGACAAAATCACAAGAACAATGTCGGCAACTTATTTTGGGATGTATTAGGTGGAGAATTGGGTAATTTAATACACGTAGTTTGATTTATCACAGGACACTCCAGGGTACCTGACCTCCCTTTACTCAAGAGACTCTGGATTTGTGAATTGACTTCAAACTGAGAATTGGTAAGTGGCCATGAATCTATCATAGTTATTTGTTTATTTATTTATTTATTTATAGAATCATCATAATTTAAATCAGACATCTGGTTGACAGACCCAGAGTTCTTGGGGATCAAGAAGAATACTAGTAGGTTTCTTAGCTATTTTAGTCCTGGGAACCCAATGATCAGTCTATCACTATCAAAGATGTCTGAAGATCAAACCATTTTCATATTCATACCAACCATTCTGATGATTCTTAGAGTAAAAGCAACTACCATGTTTATGGTTACTAAGCACTGCTACTTGCTCTTTGCTTAGGAGTTTATCATCCATTTTGAAATCTGGGAATCCATCTCCCAATTTGTCCATGACCTATGAAAAACAACAATTACTGTACTTTTTTAAAATCCTGGTTTTCCCTTCATTATGGTGAAGAGAAGCATTTTAGAGCTTTCTTTCAGGAACAGAGCTATAGATGAGGCAAACAGTACCACAGAAACCATTCACATTTTTCATGCCTTAGGATTCTTCCTTCACATCACCAGTAGATTTCTGTCTTCTGGCCTTTATTCAGTAGAGACCACAATTGAATTTGGATGTCAGCAATAGAATGAGTATATAGTGTTTCCAGTTACTCACACAAGTACATAGAATCTAGGATCTTTAGTAAGTTCATTCATAGTAGAATCAACTTGACCTAAAATAATATATCTCTCTCCCTGGTTTGGAACCCTATGAATTCATTGACATAAACACATGACATTTTAAATCACTATGAACTAGAAAATATTTTGCGATTATTATGTAGGTAAAACTTTTCTTCCTAAGATTGACTCCTTGAACTATGCTGGGACATGATGTGGACCTCTGGTGATAGAGATGGCTTTATCTGCAATGTAGCTACCCCAGTGAAGTCATTTTAGAATCTTCAAACAAGGGGGGCCTTCATAATACAGAATCAAAGAATTGTACACATTTTAATAGGAAGGGTTCTCAGGAACACCTGTGAGAAAATACCAATGATTTTAGATTTTTAGTTTTGAGTATTTCCTTAATGTAGCCAACTCAATATTTTTGCATCTCATTCTTTTTCAAACAGTGCCTATGATTTCTCATAAGAGAGTGTGTTAGTTTAAATTCAACTAATTTTTTTATTATATTGATTATTCTCTTGTAGTTGTCCCAATTTTTCCCCCTTTGCTCCCGTCTACCCAATACTCCCTTCCCTTCAGTAATCCCCCATATTAGTTCATGTCTATGGGTTATGCATATATGTTCTTTGGCTTCTCCATTTCCTGTATTATTCTAAACACCCCACCCTGTGTATTTTTTTATCTACCAATTTTGCTTCTTAATCCCTGGACCATTTTCCCATTTCTGCCCCCTTCCCCTCCCAGCAGATAACCCTCCAAGTGATCTTCATATCTATAGTTCTGTTCCTGTTCTGGATATTTGGTTACTTTGTTTTTGTTTTTAGATTCAGTTCTTGATAGTTGTGAGTTTGTTGTTATTTCAATGTTCATAGTTTTGATCTTCTTCTTTGTCTTAAATAACTCCCTTAAGCATTTCATATAATAACTACTTGGTGATGACTAACTCCTTTACCTTTAACTTGTCTGGGCAGCACTTCATCTGCCCTTCCTAAAAAGAAATTCTTATGGTTGTTAAAAACAACAGGCCAAAAATGAAGTCACTTGTGCTAAGCCCCAAGTTAATAAACTAGAATTAGCTTCATCACACCTT
Organism: Noctilio leporinus; assembly: GCA_004026585.1. NCBI lineage: Eukaryota > Metazoa > Chordata > Mammalia > Chiroptera > Noctilionidae > Noctilio > Noctilio leporinus. The sequence goes on along the minus strand of PVIW01016604.1, from coordinate 12,798 downwards.
ATTTTCACCTCTCCCAGAAATGAAATTTTAAACCAGTCAGTTAGGGTTGAATATTATGAAGTCATCAGCCTTATAGACCCCTGCCATTCCTAAAGGCTTTTTTTTTTTTTTTTTCCCCTCCTGGTGTTAACTTCTTTGTTTCTGCTCCCTTCTGCCTATAAAAGTTTTCATTTTGTATAGCTCCTTGGAGCTCCTTTCTATTGCTTGACTGGTTTATGAATCACTGAATAAAACCAACACAGTCTTTAAAATTTCTCAGCTGAATTGTTTTATGACATAGTTAACAAGTTCCTGATTTTCATCTATGTTAGTTCTATAGGTCTGTAGGTCCAAAACATTCTCTTAAAACAATGGTAGAAACTTCTCTGGTTCTTTTGCTGTGCTGTATTCAGAGAACTTAAAAATATTAAGCCTAACCTTGTCTTTCTTTATATTCTCAGCACAGTTAGAAGCTGCAGCCCACCACAATACGGTGCTCCCCCGGACTCCCCACTGCCCTAAGGCAACATCCACACTGTCTTCCAAGACCTTGTCTACAATGAGCACTAATGATAAAGAAATTTTCCAGCGTTGCATGATTATTATTATTTTCTGTTTCAACCAAGCCAAAGAAGGAATATTAGCTTTTTCTTTCAGTGAAGCTTGTTCCCTATCCCACTTCTGTTAACAATTAATGAGATTAAAGACCTCAGTTATAAGTAACAGTTCACTCTCTGGTTTGATGTTCAAAAGCTGCTAGGAATAATTGAGAGAGGAGAAATGGGATAACTGTGTACAAAGAATACCTAAACCCCCCTCCCCAGACCGGGCCTATGACAAACTACTGCTCCTGCTGCTGTAGCCTTTTCCTGGGTTGCCACCACAGATGGTAGGTACTGAGTGCCAGGACTCAACTGGAACTCAAATGCAATTAGCATTGATGCCACTTTTGTATCGGGGGCTGGACTTCACCATCCCTAAAAGACAGATAGATGCCTTGCGACCACCCCTATCAGTAAATAGGAGTGTGAGCAAAACTCATTTTTTTTCTTTGCTCTCTTCCAATTCAAAACCCACACTAATGTATCTGATTGGAGGAGCCCAAGTTCACCCATACTATAGCTACGAGGGGTATAGGTTGAATTATGTCTGACATAAAAGGTAAATATCATAACATGGAAATGTCCTCTTTAAAGGATGATGCATATCATTAAAGATTAAAAATAAAATAATCTACCTCAACAGATTCTTAAATAGTTCAGAGTTAGTTTAGGACCACACAGGAAGTCAAAAATAGCTGGAATACTATTCTACAAATAATTTAGATCCTAGGGATTTTTATTTTTTACCTCAGTTTAGTAGACGTAGTAATTCCTACTCTGAGGACTAGCTGAGCACTGCAGGTGCCATTATTTCTGAAGGCTTTAACTTATAAAACACATGTAGAGGAAAAACAGAGGGTATTGAAAGAAGTAAGACCTGAGCAGAGCCCCCCACTCCCCAAAAAATCAATCTACTATTTAAGAGGGGAAACTTCAAAAAGAATGAGTTGTAGTTCCAGTAGCTTAAAATAAAGTTGAGTTGTGTTATTGGAGGGGGGAGGATCAGACTCTAAAAACAAATTCATTTTTTACTCTGGGTTTGGCACTGTCTCTAGGACAGCTTTCACAAAAGTGAGTTCTGCAATACACCATTTCTGTCATATATTTCACAAAAATAGCATTCTAGAGTAAAAGCAGTATTGAAGAAGGAAAAAACTGCTTAATTTGCTACAATATATCTAAAATACTATCATTTAACATGTAATAATTATATAATCTATTGGCATAATTTTTTGTATTAACTCTTCAAAATCCAGTATGAACTTTAAATATGTGTAAAAATATGTGTGTGTAAATGTAAATAAATAAATAAAATAATCTAGTGAATCTTTACAATATGAAGAATACTTATAATATGATGATAGTGGTTTTAATATAATACTATTATATTAATACTAATATAATACTATTATAAGTAGGCTTATTTATTTGTGTATTTATTGTTTGTTTCTTCTATCTACTGTGTAATCTTCATGAGGCCTAGGCGTTCCATGTTCATGAATGTATCCGCTAGCTCTAGCTAGGACAATCTAAATCATAAAAAATATTCAGTAAAAAGTTTTTTAATGGATTAAGAAATAAATGAATAAGTACTATCTAGCTAAGCTTCTTGATATATGGTCTGCATGTGGTACACCAATGAGTACAACCTTTACTATTATTTTAGATTGTAATCCATTGTATTTAGTATTATATATTAAATACATATTGTATTAATTATATATTAATAATATATTTATGATACATTATTATTTTGAAATAGAACAAATACTATTGTTTTACTTTTAATAAAATAACTTGTCTGAGACTACCCACATGATTTTGCTGTTACAAGTGCAAATTTCTCTATAAGAATTTTTGTATTGAAAGTATGGTTTCATCCCCTACCAGTTAGGTGGCCCTGAGCAAGTTACTGTACTTCTCTGTGTCTCAGTTTTCCTGTCTATGAAATGGGGCTAATAATAGTAATAATAATAATATCTACTTCATAAGATTGTGGAGACTTTTAAAAATTAAACTTAAAGACCCTAAAACTATGTCTGTGACATGGGAAGCATTCAATTGCTGTTTGTTATTTTTACAAATGGCCAAGTCATTCAATCATTATGTAGGAGATGTGGTTCCAAATGTTCTAGGGTCCTTGCTTCTCTGACTGGGCTTTTCTTTCCTACCATTTCTCTAAATGCTTGGAATACACAAAGATCCATTAACAAATCAGCCACTGAAGGTATCAAGTCTTCTCATCTTTGCTATTCTAAAGCCTGGTTCATTACCTAATACATTTACAAAATGATTTTCAGCTTTACCTTAAACACGCTCAGATAAATTAGTCACATGTATCAAGTTCTTGCTCCAGCAATGTTGGTTAAATGTAAGAATTTGTGAGTGTTCTGAAGGAATGTTTGGTTTGGTATTAGATAAGGAAATGAGCATGAGTTTTTCTGAAACTAAGATATCTCATACAAAGGAGAATAAGGAAAGTAAAAATAATAATGATAAATAATGACTCAGAAATAGCAGTAAAGAAACATTCAGAAAATATATTAGCCCACCCCTGCACAGGCTGGTAACAAGGAGTGAATAGGTTGAGTGCAGGGTGGGGAAGTGTTTGTTTAAAGGAGGGTGGGGAAAAAATGAGAACAGTTTTCAGAGAACATGTACCTCAGTATTTGACAAATAATCCAGTTACACCAACGCAATTATACATTTATAAATGGATGGCAGATTTGGGAAGAATTTTATGAAAACTTCCTCATACACATATATCTTATGGCTACTGGGGCTTATTTTAGAGATCAAACATGAGGAAATAAATGACAAGGAAAGGAGATGTCAAAATATTTTTTTCGGGGGAAGTAGATAGTGGTATAGACTGTGGGTTCTGGAGCCCAACTGCTTGGGTTTTTATATCAGCTTGTTCACATAATATCTTTTAATATATTTCTGGATCATACTTGAAAATATATTGTTAAATATTGATACATCTATAGTATTTATGTGTTCATGAATTATACTAGTCTGTCATTTTCTTTTCTTGTGATGATCTTAACAAATTTTGGTATCAAGCTTATCCTGGCTTCATAAAATGAGATAAGATGTGTTTTTTCTTCTATTTTCCAAAAGTATTTGTGTAGGTTCGATATTTTGGTTTTTCTTTTTCCCTGAATCTTTTGATAAAATTCAGTTATAAAAATATTTGGACCTATAATTTTGTGGTAGGGATTTTAAATAATGAATTAAATTTCTTTAACATTGTCATTGACATACTCTGCTTCCTAAATTAATTTTAGAAATTTGAGTTGTTAAATATATATATATATTTTAAAAGATTTTATTAATTATTTCCAGAGAGAGAGGGAGGGAAAGAGGCAGAGAGAGAAAGAAACATCAATGCATGGTTGCCTTTCACCTGCCTGCAGCCACAGACCTGGCTGGAGTCCTGATTTGCAACCTCGTTATGTGCCCTGGCTGGGGAATTGAGCCAGCGACCTTTGGGTTTGCAGGCTGGCACCTTATACCCATTGTGCTACCAGCCAGGGCAATCTAAATTTTTTTCATTTCATGTAAGTTACCAAATTTATTAGCTCGAGGCCATACATAATATTACTTGTGCACTTTTATAGGCTTTAGAATCTCTAGTCTTGAGTAATTTGTGTTTTCTTTTTGGGGGAGGATCAATTATGCTAAAGGTTATTCAGATTTTTAAAATCTTTTCAAAGATCCAATTTTTGGCTTTGTGGGTTTTCTTTATTGTGGCTACATTTTCTATATCACATCATTTATTTTCTTACTGCCACTATTTCCTTTCTATTTATTTCAGGTTTTGTGTGCTCTTTTGGGCTCCTTGAGATGGAATCCCACACCATTCAGACTTTTACTACAAGTATTTAATGTTGTAAGTTTTTCACTAAGCACTATTTTAGTCAAATCCCACAACATTATTTACTTATTTTTTAACATAAAAAAGTTACATTTTATTTATTATTTCCAGAAAGAGAAGAAAGGAGAGAGGCAGAGAAGAAGAGAGACATCAATGTACAGTTGCCTTTCACCTGCCTCCAGCTACAGACCTGGCCGGAAACCTGGCTTGCAACCTGGTTATGTGTTTTGGCTGGGGAATCGAACCAGCGACCTTTGGGTTCACAGGCTGGTGCCTTATCCACTGTGCCACTAGGCAGGGCTCATAAAAATTTTAATATGATCCAATTCAAAATGTTTGATTTCCCTTGTTATTTTCCTTTGAACCACATGTGATTTATAACTGCATCATGTAATTTTCTGGTATTCAGAGGTTTTAATGATAGTTTATTATTGACTTCACTTGAATTTCATTGAGGTCATAGAACATACTCTAAAGTATTTCAATATTATAGAATATATTGAAGCTATTTTATGCTATAGCATGTGATGAATCTCAGTGAAATGTCCATATTCAATTGAAAATTATATATATTCTGACCTTATTAGATATTTTGCTTTATAAATGTCCATTAGATCAGGTTTGATAGTGTTTGCATTTTATATTATTATCAATTAAAGGACTGTTCAAATCTTGAATTAGGAATGTGGATTTTTATATTTCTTGATTACTACTGATTTCTGCTTCACTTACTTTGCAGAACTGTTATTAGCTGCATACATATTCACAGTTACATTTTCTTGAAGAATTGACTCTTTATCATTATGAAATATCCTTTATTAAGTTCTATTAATATTCTGTCTTGAGGTCTACTTTCTCAGATAGTAACATAACCACAGTAGTTTTCATATACTTACTGATGGAATGATATATCTTTTAAACTATCCTTGCAGTTTTAAACTGTATTTAAAATTCTTCTGAGTAGCATATAGTTGGTTCTTTCCTTTTTGACCTGTTGTTTATCTCTGACTTTTATTGTGGTGTTTAGTCAACATATTTTTAATATAGTTATTGATAAGTTTAAAGGTTTTTAAAAAGTCCCACGCATTCCTTCTTTATTCTTCCTTTTCTGCATTCTTTTTGGCTAGTTGTAGTTTTTTTAGTATTGTATATTATTTCCTTTTTTGGAGTTTTCTATTTGTTTTAATCCTTACATTTGTTGATTTTTAGAATGAAGGGATAGAGGAGGGAGGGAGAGGGGGGGAGAGAGAGAGAGAGAGAGAGAGAGAGAGAGAGAGAGAGAGAGAGAGAGAGAGAAAGAGGGAAACATCAATTGTTGCCTCCAGTACATACTTCAAATAGCCATTGAACCCACAGTCTGACCAGGAATCAAACCTGCAATCTTTTGATGGATGAGCCAACACTTTAACCAACTGAGCCATCCAACCTAGGCAGTTCATTATTTTTAAAAATGATTTCACTGAGGATTATTATACATATCCTTACCAAGATACTCTACCTTGAATTAACACCATACACACACACACAGTATATTTAACAGTATAATTTCTTTTATCCCTTTTCCAACCCTTTGTGCTATAATTTTCATATATTTCACTAGTTAAGAAAACAAAGTGTTTTACTACTATTATTTTTTGCATTAAATAATTATTTTTTAACAAATTAACAAATGGTAAAAAAAAAAGTTGTTTTTACTCCATCTTTACTATGTCTTGCCCTTTTAATTTCTTTACATAGATTTAAGATTATATCTGGTATTAATTTCTTTTAACTTAAATAACTTCTTTTAGTATGTCTTGTACTTAGGGTCCTTGGAGTAAAATTTTTTAATTTTAGTTTAGTTGGAAAAACCTTCATTTACCTCCATTTTGTAAGAATATTTTCAATGGACATAGAATTTTGGTTGATGTTTTGTCCTTTCAGCACTCTGAAGATGTAATTCAATTGTTTTTTGGACTCCATGGTTTCTAGTGATATCCGCCATAATTTTACGGTTGTTCCTCTCTATTTAATGTGTTTTTTTTTCTATTTCTCCTTTTAAGAATCTTTTTGTTATTAATTTCAAGCATTTTTATTATAATGTGTTTACTATATATTTTTCTCTTTTCTTTTGCTGCTCGAGTGTCACTGAAGTTCTTGAATTTCTGTTGTTTTTTAACCCTTAATAAATTTCTATTCAATTATTTTTAGATGGTTTTTCTGCTTTTTCTTCCCTTTCTCCTTTTTCTGATAATTTTTTTCTGATTGTATGGAGAGGGCAGGGAGTGAGAGGAGGTAGAAGATATAGGAAGTATAAATGGTGATTGGAAAAAATAAAATTAAAAAAATTTAAATACCTTTATTTTAGCCTTAACAAACAAAAACAAAACAAAACCAAACAAACAAACAAACAAAAAACCCACAAAAACCCTGGCTGGTAGCACAGTGGATAAGGCACCAGCCTGCAAATGTAAAGGTCTCTGGTTCAATTCCCTACCCAGGACACATAACCAGGTTGCAAACCATGTCTCCAACCAGATCCTTAGCTGGCGGCAAGTGAAAAGCAACCATACACTGATGTTTCTCTTTCTCTCTGCCTCTCTCCCTTCCTCTCTCTCTGTAAATAATAAATAAAATCTTTTAATACAAATAGAAAAAAAGAAAAAGAAAAAAGAAAGAAATATATATATATCTTATGAGCCAAAATAATGCACAATCTAATTAACTCTGTATTTTGTTGCAACTTCTGGGAGTCTTTCCCTAATAACTACTCCCTGAAAAATTAATGTTATCTTTGGGACTACCAGATTATCTTCTTTGAAAAATTGATATATTTATTTAACCCAGCCACCACAAATAGGGTCAAGCACAACCTATTAAGGTTGGAGACGAGGATCAGAAATTTGTGTTGATTTCAGATAAGATTTCATAACTTGTCTGAAATCTCTGAGCATTAAGAACCTCACCAGGTTGAGAAACCACCCCCTAAAATTTTATAGAAAAATAATTTCCAAATTGTGTGGAATGTCACAATTGTTTCCTTAAGGGATAAATATATTTTAATGGTGGAAAGACTAAAACTAAATATAGAAATGTTTGTGAGATCTAATTTGTGGTAATAATATCTTTGAAGTAAGGAATCTGTGCACAATTGATACTTTATGTATATATTGATATATTGTTTAAGATTTTAAACTGCTAGAGACAAGAGGTTAACTTTATAATTTTAATATAAAAGGAATATTTAAGTAATGAAAACAGTCCCATAATTTTTAAAGACATTTTAATAAGATTTTAAAAAGCAATGGAAAGTTTAGGAGACTATAAGTTTCTCAATAATTATAAATTCAATTAATCAAATATGGACTGATCCTAAAATTTAGAGAAATAACTGTTTGAAATTTGTAACTGTAGTTACAAAGTAAATTTCAAAATAGCTTTTCCATGTACAACACTGCCCTGCAGGGCAGCAAAATGTGAACTGATTTAATACGAACTAATCTCTTGCTAAACTTTCTGACTGTTTGACTTTCCATTTGGCTCTTCTTCAAATCCTCCTAGAAAATGCTTTCAGGGTTGAGGATGGCTCTGTTGGGGCTGAGGACAGCATCAAGAGGTGACACCTGGAAACAGTGACAGTTAACAATGGGTAAGCACAGTCAGGCTGTAAGCTAGGAGAGAACCCAAGAATACTTTGGGAGAACCCTGGCCATGGTTTGGAGAGCACCAACTTTTAGCCCTAGTACAGGCTGTGTGCCCTTACACCTTGGGGATCCAGTTCCCAGCGTTTGCTCTTGTTATCTTCAATGATAAGGAGTTAAGACTAGAGCAGGTTTCCCTCTGAAAGCCAGGGTGAGGGCTTGCCTTTGAGATTGTTTTTGTTAGTCCTTGCTTGATGGGGTTTTGCCTTTCACGAAGGACAAGTTCCCTGGCAGGAAGGCTTACTCCCTTCTCAGTGTGGATGCTTTAGCTGGCAAAAGAACTGAGGGTGAAATTTGAGATTGGCTTTATGAGTGAGGTTCCTGTTTGTTGAAAACTACCTCTTGTCTTTCCCCTCTGAAGCCACCAAAGAAAGCTCTGAAAATCCTTGAGTGACCCGTACTGAAGGCAGCTCAGGGAGGAGGTACACAGTAGCTAAAATAGAACACCTTTCTTTTTTCTATATAGCAAGTATAGTGTGACTGAAAGCTTTTATGGACTAATCAATGTTCCCTGGTTTGATCTATCATCTAGCTAAAGTGAAACAATCTTCTGTTCCCTTTAGGCAAGAGGTCAGATTTTGAGCTGGTTCTGTGAGCTCCAGCAGCTCTACCTCTGATAACACCCGCCATCATCTGGTAAAAGGCAGGACTTGTCCCCTGGGAAATGAGGACCAAGGGAAGGTCCTCTGAAGTGATCCAGACCCTGGTGGCTGTGCAGGCCTCTGCCCTTCTCAAGACTTCACTCTGCTTTTCTCCTTACATTAACAAGATACATTCTTGTTCAGAATAAGCACATTATGTTTTGGAGTGTTATATCTCTCAGAGCTCTAACATTTGGGCTTCATTTGAGAAAAATATATTTCAGACATCAAAGTGATTGAAAGGGTTTTTGAGGAAAATAGGGACTTCCTTCTCAATATCACAGAGAAATGGGATTTTTGTGCTCAGATCTGTGAGCAAATTTAATCTAAAATGTAAATTGTTTAGCTAAATTTGAACTGACTTGAAGCAACCATTTTAAAGTACAATCTACTACTACTTTTACAAAACAAAACAAACAATCAAACAAACTCTGAAGCACTTATGAATGTGTCTTAAAGCTTAGTTGAAAAGAATATGAAAGTATGCCATCTTGTTTTTGGCCACACAATTCTCAATTTTAGGGGTGGGGAGTGGGAGGTGTTCTCTCATTAGAGGCAATTGGACAAATGAAAGATTTAAAAGGTTATTTTCTGGCCTTATGGGCATATTAAATCTTTTCTTAAGAGCAAGAATAATCACATAAAATAACACTTATTATACCAACATTTTATCTTGATTCTCGAACTTATGTGTATGAGTCACTTGGGAAATTTGCTCAAAGTGCAGAATTCTATACACTTTTTCTCCCTTCTCCTTCCAAATGGTCCAAAGGGTCTGTGCCTGGGCCCAGGAATCTGCATTTTTAGAACTACAGAGAATCTGATTTTGGGTAAACCAGTGGATTTCATTTAACCTTCAGGGCTATTTAGTACATTTTAATTTGCATGCCCACCCACATGGCCTTGCCCTGTGCTCAGCTCCACTAGTGCTTTCTCCCCTGCTTGCTCTGCTTCCTGCCCTGGGAACTAGCTTTGGTGAACCACACATTGTACCTATGCTTTTGACATAGGTCTTCTGGGCAAGTGATGGTCATACAGGAATAAATTCTTACTTGCTGTAGCTTCAGTTCTCCCAACACGTTTTATAACTTTGAGAAAATGACCCACCTGAAATTATGTCATGTGGATCTTCCCATTGTACTTCAAGAAAAACATAGCAGATCTGAAAAAGAAACTAAGATTAAAATGGTACAGAAGGTTTCATACAAGACAGAATAAATAGACTAGAGTCTAAAATTTCCCCGTAAGACTATATTCCCCAGTGTTACCATATTCTCAGAAGCATAGAATCAGTTGGTACTATAGGGATCATAGAATACTAGCCTCTTACATCAGAACCATTGAAAAACAAGTGAATAAAGGCAAAACTACCTGGCTATATCTTTTAAAGAAAAAGACCTGTCACAGCTTGGGGGAGATAGTTTTGGAAGACATAAACATGTATATTTTACCCATAAGTATAGATTACATGTAGACAACTTATTATTAGCAAATAAATTATATAAAAGAATTTAAGAACTTTCTTGAGACATTTATGTGTGTTGGATATAAGAAACAATGAAAGAAACTTAAAAATGCTCAGGCTAATCTCTAACATTTGAACAAGCTCTCCCAAAAGGGGCTTCTTTTTTCTTTATTTGCTTTTTAAATCTCTGGTTTACTAAAACCAGACATTTCTTCTGCCATCAACAAGTAAAAATCAAGCCTCACTGCATGCATAATATAACAAAAAGCATGGTGTGCAGCTGTCTGGAATGACCAGTGTAGTTGAGAGATAAGACACATCCATGAATGGGAAATAATCCAGCACAGCACATCCAATATAATTCTCTGTCATTAGAGAGAGGGAGCCAATACAATGAAAAGAATAGTATAACTAGTCTCTACTGATAAAAATCAGGATCTAGATCCACATTTTTTAACAGCTTTCTGTATTAGTTTCTTTATTGACAACATAGAGTTGATGGTGTAATACCTACTTCTTAAGGTTATGTTAAGATTTGATCAATGTGTGCAAAATGTGTGACATCGAGTTTAGAAGCTTAATACATAATTGAATCTTTAATAACACTGTATGTTGTTTTGTTTTGTTTTTTTTTTTGGAATGTTTTTCATCATTCCATACATTCATTTACCTGGCTACTTCTTTTTAAATTACATTAAAATACATTTTAAAAATTAATTTTAGAGAGAGAGAGGAAAGGAAAAAGAGAGAGAAAAAAATTATTTTGCTGTTCCATTTATTTATGTATTCATTGTTTGCTGTTTGTATGTGTCCTGACTGGGGATCACATATGCAACTTTGGGGTATTGGGATTGAGCTAGAGCTAATCTGACTAATTCTTATATACCCCTTAAAACTCTCTTCAAACCACACCTCCCTCTGGAAGCTGGCCCTGATTTCCACAATTAGTTTGGAGTACTTTGCTATCAGCATTGATTACCTAACCTTTGGACTCCTCCTCTAGTCTCCATGTTCTTTGAGATCTTATTTGTGTCCCCAGGGCCTAACAGCATGCTCAGCACTTAGTAGATATGAAGCAAATACTTATTAAATAAAATGGCTTCTCTCAAACAGGGAAGGTGAGGTAAGATACTATATCTCAGTGTCCAGATACAATCCTGATGCACAGAAATGGGAGGGAAACCAAGTGTAATGAAAAACTATTGGTTTATATGCATCTTCAAAGAAGTTATAATCCTTTCCTCTTGATGGTTCTTATTCTTCTGTTGGAAATTTACTTAGAAGAATGCAATTTTACTTTGGGTGTTAATGTCTAGATTGTTATTCCTTCACCAGCCTAAAAGGGCCTTACACAATTTCCCCTTTATAAGGTTATTATTGTCATTAGATCTAATAATAAACATTTGAAAGCATAGCGACCCAATATTAGTGCACCCAAAATTAATGCATAGCACTTATATTAGTCTAACACTTCTTTTCTGTATATACTTTGGAATATGAGTCCCCAGAATGCAGGGGCTGTTGTTTTTTCCCAACCACTATAATGTACATCTGGAAGTGTCTGGTCAAAATTACTGCTCAATAGATATCGACTGATTGAAGGAATGAGTGAATAACTGGATAAGAGGGTATGAATATATTTTATTAATAATTATTTATTTTCACTTCCCCAACATACTTTCTATGTGCATGTTTTCTTCCACTGATTAACCTGCATTCTACAGTTGATGAACCTGCTTTACACAAATACTTGCCTTCTCATATTGTCCTTTCAAATTTCATTTAGGATGCTGCTTTCTTCATTCTAAAGCCTAACCAAATAATGCAATATAAATTATTTCCTCTCCATCTTAAATCCCATAACAATGATCATCTTCAAATAACAAAGATGTAATGCCATTGGCCTTTCTTCATTCTTATTCAGATCTTAAATAACTAATCATTGTACCTTGAGCTTTGAAGTCAACTCATTCTTAATTACATTCATAGCACAACTTTTTCCATGATATTTCACTTACAATTTTAAATTACAATACTCCTATCACATTAAACATATCTTACTAACACCTTATATGTAGATGTATTTGCTTACATAACATATTATTAGACATTTAGATTCAATTATTTTCCAAATATTTTTATTTGTGGATAATTAAATAAATGTATAATCTTGTTCTGCTTTCTGATTTTAATATTAAGACAATGTATTAATTGTTGTGGATTTCCTCTGTACAGGGTGTGCACAATAAAGTGGCAACATTTTAGTAACATAAATAGCATACCAATAAAGTGTTATATTTTGAAATAAATTTATTCTTAGATTGCACAAACAGTCATTATTTTTTATTGTTACAAAAAGTCTCCATTTGCTGCAATAATAGACTCAATTTAACTTCAGAGTCTTGAGCACATTTCCATGAACTTTTCTTTAGCCAAGGACATCATAATGTTTTCAATCTTAGCTTTAACAGCTTCTTTATTGGAATGAGGTTATTTATTAACTTCTCTCTCACAAATGCTCCATACATAACAGTCTAAAGGATTTGCATCT
>PVIW01016603.1:0-16213 GCA_004026585.1 Noctilio leporinus | reverse complement strand
AATGAGATCAAAGATGAAATCAAAAAGTTCCTGGAAACAAATGACAATGAACACACAACAGCCCAAAACCTATGGGATACAGCAAAGGCAGTTCTCAGGGGGAAATTTATAGCAATACAGGCCTTCCAAAAACGGTTACAAGAAGTTTATAAAAACGACCTAACCACAAAGCTGCAAGAACTAGAGGAGCAACAACAAAGCCCAGAGCAAGTAGAAGGAAGGAAATCATCAAGATCAGAGCAGAACTAAATAACTCAGAGATTCAAACTACAATTTGAAGAATCAACAGGTCCAGGAGCTGGTTCTTTGAAAGAATAAACAAAATTGACAAGCCCTTATCCAGACTCATCAAGAAAAAGAGAGAGAGGACCCAAATAAACAGAATCAGAACTGAAAGAGGGGAAATCACAACTGATACCTCAGAAATACAAAAGATTGTAAGAAATTACTACAAACAACTCTATGACAAAAAATATGACAACCTGATGAAATGGAAACCTTTCTGGAAAGGTATAATCTACCAAAACTGAACCCAGAAGAAGCAAAAGGCCTGAATAGGCCAATAACAACTAGTGAAATTGAAGAAGTAATCCAAAATCTCCCAAAGCACAAAAGCCCTGGACCAGATGGCTACACAGGTGAATTTTACCAAACATTTAAAGAAGAACTAACTCCTATCCTCCTCAAACTATACCAAAAACTTCAGGAAGAGGGAAGACTCCCAAACTCTTTCTAAGAGGCCAATATTATTCTAATCCCAAAACCAGGGCAAGATACATTTAAGAAAGAAAGCTACAGGCCAATATTTCTGATGAACATAGATGCTAAGACTCTCAACAAAATATTGGCCAATCAGATTCAGCAGTATATTAAAAAGATAATACACCATGATCAAGTGGGCTTCATCCCAGGGATGCAAGGATGGTACAACATTCGTAAATCAATAAGTGTAATACATCACATCAACAAATTGAAAGATAAAAACCATATGATCATATCAATAGATGCTGAAAAAGCCTTTGATAAAGTTCAGCAACCAATTATGATAAAAACCCTCAGCAAAATGGGAATAGAGGGAACATATCTCAGAATCATAAAGGCCATCTATGAGAAACCTGAAGCCAACATCATACTTCATGGACAAAAACTGACAGCTTTTCCCATAAGATCAGGAACAAGACAAGGCTGTCCACTATATCCACTTCTATTTAACATTGTCTTGGAAGTTCTAGCTCTAGCCATCAGAGAAGAAAAAGGAATCAAAGGTATCCAAACTGGAAAGGAGGAAGTCAAACTGTCATTTTTTGCCAATGATATGATAGTGTACATACAAAACCCGATTGGCTCCACCAAAAACTTACTCGACCTAATAAGCAAATTTAGCAAAATAGCTGGGTATAAAGTCAATATCCAGAAATCAAAAGCATTTTTGTATACCAATAATGAAACATTAGAGATAGAAGCTAGAAAACAAATCCCAATTACAATACCGAAAAGAAAAATAAAGTACCAAGGAATCAACTTAACTAAGGAGGTAAAAGACCTGTACTCAGAAAACTGCAGAACAATGAAGAAAGAAACCAAGGAAGATACAAATAAATGGAAGCATATACCATGTTCATGGATGGGAAGAATGAACATCATTAAAATGTCCATACTACCCAAAGCAATCTACATATTCAATGCAATCCCAATTAAAATATGAATGACAGACTTCACAGAAATAGAAAAAATACTTCAAAAATGTATATGGAGCCAAGAATGCCCACAAATAGTCACAGCAATCTTGAGAAAGAAGAACAAGGTAAGAGAAATCACAATACCGGACTTCAAACAGTACTCCAAGGCTACTGTCATCAAAACTATCTGGTACTGGCATAAGAATAAACATATAGATCAATGGAACAGAATAGAGAGCCCAGAAATTAACCCAGGACTCTATGGTCAACTAACATTTGACAAAGGGGGAAGGAACATCCAATGGAGTAAAAACAGTCTCTTCAACAAATGGTATTGGGAGAACTGGACAGCAACATGCAAAAAGTTAAAACTAGACCACCAACTTACTCCATACACCAAAATAAACTCAAGATGGATAAAGGATTTAAACATAAGCAGTGCCACCATAAAGGTCCTGGAGAGAAATATAGGCAGTAAACTTTTGGCTATCCTACGCAAAAATATGTTTACTAATACTTCACCAAGGGCAAAGAAAATAAAAGAAGGAATCAAGCCCTGGCTGGTGGTGCAGTGGATAGGACGCTGGCCTGCAAACCCAAGAGTCACAGGTTTGATTCCCCAGCCAGCGCACGTGGCCAGGTTGCAAGCCAAGTCTCCAGTCAGGTCTGTGGCTGGAGGCAGGTGAAACGTAACCATACATTGATGTCTCTTTCCCTCTCTGCCTCTCTCCCTTCCCCCCTTTCTGAAAATAATGACATAAAATCGTAACAAAAAAAAAAAAAAAGAAGAAGAAGAAGCAAATGAGACTATATCAAATTGAAAAGTTTCTGTTCAGCTAAAGAAAATATCAGCAAAATTCAAAGGGAACCAACTGTATGAAAAAACATAATTGCCAATGATACCTCAGAAAAGCATCTGATCTCCAAAATATATAAAGAACTAATGCCACTCAACACCAGGGAGACAGACAGCCCAATTAAGAAATGGGCAAGGGAACTGAACAGACAACTTACTGAGGAAGATATACAAAGGGCCCAGAGGCATATGAAAGAATGCTCAACATCACTAGTCATCAGAGAGATGCAAATTAAAACCACAATAAGATACCATCTCACACCTGTCAGAATGGCAATCATCAACAAATCAACATACAACAAGTGTTGGTGAGGATGTGCGGCAAAGGGAACCCTCGTACACTGTTGGTGGGAATGTAGGCTGGTGCAGCCACTGTGGAAAACAGTGTGGGGTTTCCTTAAAAAACTAAAAATGGAACTGCCTTTTGATTCAGCGATTCCATTATTTGGACTATACCCAAAGAACCCTGAAACACCAATTCATAAGAACCTATATACACCTATGTTCGTAGCAGCACTATTTACAATAGCCAAATGCTGGAAACAGCCTAAGTGCCCATCAGTGGATGATTGGATCAAAAAACTTTGGTACATTTACAGAATGGAATTCTATATAGCAGAAAGAAAGAAGGAACTTGTACCCTTTGCAACAACATGGATGGAACTGGAGAGTATTATGCTTAGTGAAATAAGCCAGTCAGTGAAGGACAAATATCATATGATCTCACCCATTGGAGGACAATAATGAACAAAACTAACAACAAGCAAAACAGAACCAAATATATGAATACAGTAAATAGGCCTTTAGTGGTTGGGGCAAATGTGTTTGGGGTAGGGTGGAGGCAGAGGCATGGAAGGGGAGCAGCTTAGACAAGAACCTAATATAAAGGAACCATGGACATGGACAACAGGTGGGATTGACTTTGGGGGGAATGGGTGGGTGGGGAGGGGGACAGAGGGGAGCAAAAAGGGAATGGATGTAATACAACAACAATGAAATAAAATAAAATAAAGAATAATATTCAGCAACAAAAAAGAAAAAAAAAGTCTACTCACTCACCAGTCCTCACTCTTAAGTATTCCTTCACTCCCCAGCCACATCAATTTCCTTTTTTTGTGAGTGCTCTACGAGGGATTACACATTCTTTTTTTCTGCTAAAAACACATAGGTCCTGACTCAAGTTGGACCAATTCATGCTCACTGAGGGTGGACAGGGAGTTAGATGTGGCAATTATATATATAGTCTTATACTGTTCATTTGTACTTGCATTTTGATCCCCACCCCCTTATTTCTATATAAGAGATAAGGTGGCTTTATATCTGGTATCTCCACAAACTTTGCTACTCCTCCACACCCTTCAAAATTATCTATACTTAAGTCAACTTAATCCTTTTACCTCTCTTATAACAGTCTTATCATATCTATATCCCTATTAAAACTGGCTCAGTTGCAGATGAAGGTGTGATTCAAAGTGTGGGTTACCTAGGAGGGTATGGCTATACAGCTGCGTTCAGAGGCAGTTGAAAGGGGACTTGAAAGAGAAAGATATCTCTGAAGGTGTGGTTATTTTGCTGGGACTGGTGTTTCTGTTTTAGGAACAGCTCAAAAACACTGTATGAGACAGGATAGAAGGAGCATCTCTCAGTCAACCAACTGGAGGGGAGGGAGCAATGCGTACAAAAAATCCCAAATACAACCAGACAGCCCAAGTTAACAACATAAAGGCCACCCCAAGAGCAACAAGTTGAGGAAATCTAGGAGACTGCAATACTAAACTCTACAAATATCCTAACACAGAAGGGTGTTCCACGAAGGCAAGTAATCAGAGCAGATTAATTCAAGACAAAAACAAGCAAGAACAGACAACCAAAATGGGAAAAAAAAGAATCAGTCCATCACCAAAAGGAAAGGAGGAATCCCCAGAAAGATCACTAAATGTAAGAGACAAACAAACAGTCAGATATGGAATACAAAATAATGATGATGGAGAAGCTCAATGAGCTCAGCCAGCTCAAAGAAAACTATAACTTACTATAAACAATTCCAGGGGAACTACAAAGAACTCCAGGAAAGCTATAAGGAACTTATTGAGAGCTACACCAGTATTAAAAAGGACATAGAAACTATCAGTAAGAGCCAGGAAGAAATTAATACAATTTTTGAATTGAAGAATACAGTAGAAGGAATCAACAGTAGGCTAGAGGAAGCAGAGGACTAGATCAGCAAGCTGGAGGACAATGTAGGAAAATATTCCAAGACAGTGCAAGAGAATGAAAAAAGGCTGAACAAGAATGAAGAGGTTTTAAGAGAGCTGCAGGACAACATGAACTACATCAATATCTGTATCATAGGGATACCAGAAGAAGAGAAACAAGGAATGGAAAAACCTGTTCAAAAAGTAATGATAGAAAATTTCCCTAACATGATGAGTGAAAACGTCACTCAAGTTCGGGAAGCACTTGAGGGGGTCCCAATGAAGATGAATCCAAACAGACCCACTTCAGGACACGTTATAATTAAAATGGCTAATTTCAAAGACAAAGAGAGAATCCTAAAAGCATCAGGAGAGAAAGAACAACTAACATATAAGGGGGCTCCAATAAGGTTATCAAATGATTATTAAACAGAAATAATACAATCCAGAAGGGAATGACAAAAGTAATCCAAACAATAGGAAACAAAGGCCTGCAACCAAGAATACTTTACTGAGCAAGGCTCTCATTCAAAATGGAAGGAGAAATAAAGAGTTTCCCAGACAAAAGAAGACCAAAAGAATACATACTTACCAAACCAGCATTTCAAGAAATGCTAAAGGATCTACTTGAAAAAAAAAAAAAAAAAAATGAAGAAGCAGAGAAAGACAGAGAGGAACACAGGAACAAAGGAGGAAAAGGTAAATAAATATCTATCAATAATAAGTTTAAATGTAAACAGCTTAAAGGCACCAATCAAAAGACATAGGGTAGCTGAATGGATAAGAAAATATGACCCACGTATATGTCGTCTTCAAGAGACCCACCTCAGAACAAAAGATTTTCACAGATAGAAAGTGATAGAGGGGGACAGAGGGGACCAAAAAGGGGTGGATGTAATACAACAACAATAAAATTAAAAAAAAAAAAAAAGAAAGTGAAGGGATAGAAAAATATATATCAACCAAATGGACATGAAAATGGAGTAGCAATACTTATTTCAGACAAAATAGATTTTGTGATGAAGGTCATAATAAGAGATAAAGAAGGACATTTCATAATACTTAAGAGAACAATCCATCAAGAAGATATAACTCTGATAAACATATAACCATTTCAACATAGGAGCTTTGAAATATATAAGAAAAATCTTGGAGGACTTCAAGAAAGATATAGATAGCAATACATTACTAGTAGCAGATTTTAATACCCCATTATCAACAATAAATAGATCTTCCAAACAAAAATCACCAAGGATGTTGTGGTACTGAACAATATTCAAGAGGAAATGGACCTAACTGATATATACTGAACCTTTCACCTCAAAGAAGCAAAGTACACATTCTTTTCAAATGCACATGGAACATTCTCTAAGATAGACCACATGGTAGGTCCCAAGATGAGTCTCCACAAATTCAGGAAAATTGAAATAATACCAAGCATCCTCTCAGATCATAATGGATTGCAACTAGAAACAAATCTCAAGGGGAATAAAAACAAAAACAAAAAAACTCTAACTCATGGAGACCGAAAAACATGCTTTTAAGTAATGAATGGGTTAACAATGAGATCAGAAGTGCAATAAAAAAGTTTCTGGAATCAAATGACCATGAATATATAACAGTTCAAAACCTAAAGGACACAGCAAAGGCAGTCCTCAGAGGGAAATTCATAGCAATACAGGCCAACCTAAAAAGGATAGGAGAAGCTTATATAAACAAGCTAACCATAAAGCTGCAAGAACTAGAGGAACAACAACAAACAAAGCCCAAAGCAAGTAGAAAGAAGGAAATCATCAATATCAGAGCAGAATTCAATAACTTAAAGATTCAAACTACAATTCAAAGAATCAACAAGTCCAGGAGCTGGTTCTTTGAAAAAATAAACAAAATTGACAAGCCTTTAATCAGACCATCAAGAAAAAGAGAGAACCCAAATAAATAGAATCAGCACCAACAGAGGAGAAATCACAACTGATATTTCAGAAATACAAAGGATTGTAAGAAATTACTACAAGCAACAACATGGCAAGAAATATGACAACCTGGGTGAAATGAACACATTTCTGGAAATGTATGATCTACCAAAACTGAATTCAGAAGAAGCAGAAATCATGAATAGGCCAATAATAACTAGTGGAATTGAAGAGGTAATCAAAAATCTCCCCAAGCACAAGAGCCCCAGACTAAATGGATACACAGGTGAACTCTACAAAATATTTAGAGAAATACTAACTCCTATCTTTCTCAACCTATACCAAAAAATCCAAGAAGAGGAAAGACTCCCAAATTCTTTCTATGAGGCCAATATTATTCTAATCCCAAAACCAGGTCAAGACACAACTAAGAAAGAAAATATAGGCCAGTATCTCTGATGAATATAGATGCTAAGATTCTCCACAAAATATTGGCCAACCAGATCCAGCAATACATTAAAATGATCATACACCATGATCAAATGGGTTTCATCCCAGGGATGCAAGGATGGTACAACATTCATAAATCAATAAATGTAATACACCACATCAACAAAATGAAAGACAAAATCCATATGATCATATCAATAGATTCTGGAAAAGCATTTGATAAAGTACAGCAACCATTTATGATAAAAACCCTCAGCAACATGGAAATAGAGGGAGCCTCAACATCATAAAGGCCATATATGAGAAACCTGCAGCCAACATCATACTAACAGGCAAAAACTAAAAGCTTTCCCCTTAAGATCAGGAATAAGACAAGGCTGTCTACTTTCTCCACTTCTGTTCAACATCATTTTGGAAGTTCTAGCCTTAGCTCTTAGAGAAGAAAAAAGAATCAAAGTTATCCAAATTGGAAAGAAAGTCAAACTGTCATTATTTGCAGATGACATAATAGTGTACATACAAAGCCTGATAGACTTCACCAAAAACTTACTTGACCTAATAAGCAAAGTTAGCAAAACAGCTGGGTATAAAGTCAATATCCAGAAATCAAAAACACTTTTGTATACCAATAATGAAGCATTAGAGATAGAAGCTAGAAAACAAATCCCATTTACCATAGCAATACGAAAAATAAAGTACTTAGGAATAAACTTAACCAAGGAGGTAAACAAACGGTGCTCAGAAAACTACAAACATTGAAGAAAGAAATTAAGGAAGATACAAATAAGTGGAAGCATATACTATGTTCATGGATGGGAAGGATTAACATTAAAATGTCCATACTACCCAAAGCCATCTATATATTCAATGCAATCCCAATTAAAATACCACTGACAGAATCCACAGAAATAGAAAAAATACATCAGAAATTTATATGGAGCCAAAAATGCCCATGAATAGCCACAACAATCTTGAGAAAGAAGAACAAAGCAGGAGAAATCACAATACTGGACATCAAACTATGTTATAAGTCTACTGTATTCAAAACAGTCTGGTACTAGCATAAAAACAGACAGATTAATGGAACAGAATAGAGAGCCCAGAAATAATCCCAGGACTCTATGGTCAACTAATATTCAACAAAGTGGGAGGGAATGTAAAATAGAGTAAAAATTGTCTCTTCAACAAATGGTATTGGGAGAACTGGACAGGGAAATGCAAAAAGATAAAACTAGACCACCAACTTATACCATACATCAGAATCAACTCAAGATGGATAAAGGACTTAAACATAAGCAGTGCCACCATAAAGGCCCTGGAGAAAAATATAGGCAATAAAATTTTGGATATCCTACACAGAAATATGTTTACTGATACTTCACCAAGGCCAAAGGAAATCAAAGAACAAATAACACATGGGACTGTATCAAACTGAAAAGTTTCTGTTCAGCTAAAGAAAACACCAGCAAAATTCAAAGGGAACCAACTGCATGGGAAAACATATTTGCTACTGATACCTCAGACAAGGGTTTGATATCCAAAATATATAAAGAACTCATGCAACTCAACACCAGGGAGACACAGAGCCCAATTAAAAAATGGGCAAAGTACCTGAACAGACAACTCACTGAGGGAGATATAAAAAGGGCCCCAAGGCATATGAAATAATGTTCAACATCACTAGCCATCAGAGAGATACAAATTAAAACCACAGTTAGATACCACCTCACACCTGTCAGAATGGTCATCATCAACAAGTCATCAAACAACAAGTGTTGGGGAGGATGTGGGAAAAAAGGAACCCTGATGCACTGTTGGTGGGGTGCAGCCACTACGGAAAACATTATGGAGTTTCCTTAAAAAAACTAAAAATGGAACTGCCTTTTGATCTAGCAATTCTACTACCGGGACTATACCTGAAGAACTCTGAAACACTAATTCAAAAGAACCTATGTACCCCTATGTTCATAGCAGCACTATTTACAATAGCCAAATGCTGGAAACAGACTAAGTGGCCATCAGTGGATGAGTGGATCAAAAAACTTTGGTACATTTACACAATGGAATACTACACAGCAGAAAGAAAGAAGGAGCTCCTACCCTTTGCAACAACATGGATGGAACTGGAAAGTATTATGCTTAGTGAAATAAGCCAGTCAGTGAAGGACAAATACCATATGATCTCACCCATTACAGGACAATAATGAACAAAACAAACAAACAAGCAAAATAGAACCAGATACATGAATACAATGAATAGTCCTACAGTGGGCCAGGGAGAATTGAGAGGGGGGAGAAGGAGGCAAAGAAGGGGAGCAGTTTAGTCAAGGAACTAGTATGGAGGAATCATGGACATGGGCAAGTGGGATTGACTTTGAGGGGAAGTGGGTGGGTGGGGAAGGGGCCCAAGGGGAGTAAAATTGGTATGGATATAATACAACAACAATAAAATTAAATTAATAAAAAACAGAAGAAGAGAAAAAGGCGATGTAAAGATGCAGTCAGAGATTTAAGTGATGTGGCTACAAACTAAAAAAAAGCACCAGGGGACTTTTGGAACCACCAAACCTGGAAGTGGCAGGCAGAAGCCTGCCCAAGAGCCTTTGGATGGAGTGTGGCCCTGCTGACACAA
This sequence comes from Noctilio leporinus, assembly GCA_004026585.1. NCBI lineage: Eukaryota > Metazoa > Chordata > Mammalia > Chiroptera > Noctilionidae > Noctilio > Noctilio leporinus. The sequence goes on along the minus strand of PVIW01016603.1, from coordinate 6,488 downwards.
TTTCAGACTTTCGGCCTCCAGAACTGGGGGAAAATAAATTTCTATTGTTGTAAACCACCAAGTGTGTGGCAATTCATTTTGGTAGCCCTGGGAAACTAATACAACATGTCATTTACATTTTCTGTCAGATTTATTTTTTAGCAGGTCATCTTTTTGATGCTATGATAAATGGCATTGATTATTAATATTAATTTCAGATTGTTCATTGCTAGTATTTAGACACACAACTGATTTTTGTATATTAATAGTTTATCCTCCCACTTTGCTAAACCCACTTGTTAGTTCTCATACATTTCTCTGCAGATTACATCAGATTTTCTGTATCAGTAGATGATCATGTCTGAGAGTAAAAATGGTTTTCATCTCTGCAAACAAACAAACAAACAAAACTAAAAATGGAACTGCCTTTTGATCCAGCAATTCCACTACTAGGACTATACCCAAAGAACCCTGAAATACCAATTCATAAGAACCTATGTACCCCTATGTTCACAGCAGCGCAATTTACAATAGCCAAGTGCTGGAAATGGCCTAAGTGCATGTCAGTGGATGATCGAATCAAAAAACTTTGGTATATTTACACAATGGGATACTACACAGGAGAAAGAAAGAAGGAACTCCTACCCCTTGCAACAACATGGATGGAACTGGAAAGTATTATGCTTAGTGAAATAAGCCAGTCAGTGAAGGACAAACACCATATGATCTCACCCATTTCAGGACAATAATGAACAAAACAAGCAAATAGCAAGACAGAACCAGACAGATGAATACAATGAATAGATCTCCAGTGGGCAGAAGGGAGGGGGAAGGTGGAAGGGGAGATGAGGAGGCAAAGAAGGGGAGCAGTTTAGTCAAGGAACTAGTATGGAAAAGCCATGGGCGTGGACAACAGATGGGATTGACTTTTGGGGGAGTGGGTGGATAGGGAAGAGGACAGAGGGAAAGAAAAGGGGATGGATGTAATAAAACAACAATAAAATTCAAATAAAAAAGCACAGTGAAATATTCTTCATGTATCACAATGTGATTAGTAAATAGAATGGTTATAGCCAGTGTTGGTGGGAGTAACTTGGTTTAAGCTTTTTGGAGAGCAATTTGGCAGTAGGGGACAAAAGCTTAATATTACATAGCTATTTAATAACAGGTTCTGTCTTTAGAAATTCCTCCCTTGGTGGACCCTCATCCCTGGTTTTCAAAAGTTGCAAAGATATGTTTATAAGGTGTTATTGAAACATTATTTATAAATATCAAAAATTGGAGACAATGTAACTATGGAATCGGCTAACTGAATTTTATTATATTCATGTAAGGTGATACTATGTAGCCATTTTAATTGGTTATAGAATATTTAACCATATAAAGGAATGTTTACATTAAATTGCTCTAAGAAAGAAACCATAAAATTATATATTGAGTATAGAAAACAGAATATATGTTTATGCATAGGAAGCAAAACCAAAAAGGATCAATACCAACATGAGAGTAATGATTATTTCAAAGTAAAGCAATAATGGGAGATTTCAATTGTATTATTCTTGCTTATTTGTGTTTTTAACTTTTTAAAGAGTATACATGCATCAATTTTATGATAAGAAACACATGTTAAATCATGTTTACATGTTATCTTAATTTCTTGGCTTTTTTTGAAGTTTTAATGAAATGAAGTATACTTGATGAACATGTTCCACATAGAACATTGAGATAATTTGTGATCTTTTTTATAGTTCCTTCTTTCATGTGGCTAGTTAAAATCAATACGTGTTTTTAATTTATTTCTTTAAATTTTTTTATTGTTGTTATATTACATTCATCTCATTTTCTACCCTCTGCTCTCCTCTTCCACCCTCCTTATCCAACCCCCTACTTTCAATCCCACAGGTTGTTGGTGTTCATGGGCTAGTTCCTTGACTAAACTGTTCCCCTTCCTTGCCTCCTTCTCCTCCACCTCCACCCCCTCCCCTCTACACACTGAAAGTGTGTTCCTTCTATTCATGCCTGTTATGTCATGGCCCTGTTATATTTGCTTATTTGTTTGTTCATTAGTCTCCTGTATTAAGTGAGAACATATAGTATTTAATTTTTGCTGCCTGGCTTATTTCACTAAGCATGATACTCTCCAGTTCCATCCATGCTATCACAAATGGTAGAAGTTCTCTCTTTCTGCTGCATAGAACTCCATTGTATAAACGTACCAAAGCTTTTAATCCATTCATCCACTGAAGGTCACTTAGGTTGTTTCCAACACTTGGCTATTGTAAATAGTGCTGCTATGAACATAGGGGTACATAGGTTCTTATGAATTGGCTTCAGAATTCTTCGGGTATAATCCTAGCAGTGGAATCATTGGGTCAAAAGCAATTCCATTTTTAGTTTTTTGAGGAAATTCCATACTGTCTTCCATAGTGGCTGCACCAGTCTGCATTGCCACCAGCAATGCTCCAGGGTTCCCTTTTCTCCACATCCTTCCCAGCACTTGTTGTTTGTTGATTAATTGATGACCATTCTGACAGGTGTGAGGTGGTATGTGATTGTAGTTTTAATTTGCATCTCTCTGATGGGTAGTGATGTTGAACATTCCTTCATGTGCCTGTGGGCTCTTTGTATGTCTTCCTTGGAGAAGTGTTTGTTCAGGTCCTTTGCCCATTTTTTAAATTGGGTTGTTTGTTTCCCTGGTGTTGAGTTGTATTAGCTCTTTATATTTTTTGGATATCAAACCCTTGTTTGAGGTGTCATTGGCAAATATGTTTTCCCATATGGCTGGTTTCCTTTTAATTTTCTTGATATTTTCTTTGGCTGAGCAGAAACTTTTCAGTTTGATGTAGTCTCATTTGTTTATTTGTTCCTTTATTTCCCTTGTCTTGGGAGGTATTTCAGTGAAAATTTTGCTGCCTGGAATATCTGCAATTTTTGTGCCTATGTTTTCCTCTAGGGACTTTATGGTGGCACTGCTTATGTTTAAGTCTTTTATCCATCTTGAGTTTACTCTGGTGTATTGTATAAGTTGGTGGTCTAGTATCTTTTTTTATTTTTTTATTTTTTGCATATGCCTATCCAGTTCTCCCAACACCACTTGTTGAAGAGGCTATTTGCACTCCATTTTATATTCCTTCCCCCATTGTTGAATATTAGTTGCCCACAGAGTCCTGGGTTTATTTCTGGGCTCTCTATTCTGTTACATTGATCTGTTTCTCTGGTCTTGTGCCAGCACCAGCCTGTTTTGTTTACTATGGCTTTGTAATATAGCTTGATGTCTGGTATTGTGATTCCTCCTACTTCGTTCTTCTTTCTCAGGATTGCTGTAGATATTCCATATTAATTTTTTAAATGTTTTAATTATGAGAACTATGATGTTGATATTTTAATAGGGGTTTCATTGAATCTGTAGATGGCTTTGGGTAGTATGGACATTTTAATGATAATTCTTTCCAACCAGGAACATGGTATGTGCTTCCATTTATTTGTATCTTCCTTAATTTCTTTCTTCCGTGTTCTGTAGTTTTCTGAGTACAAGTTCTTTAATTTCTTGGTTAAGTTGATTCCTAAGTACTTTATTTTTCTTGTTGCTATGGTAAATGGGATTTCTTTTCTAGCTTCTGTCTCTGATATTTCATTGTTGGTGTAAAAATATGTCTTCAATTTCTGGATATTGACTTTGTATCCAGCTATTTTGCCAAATTCAATGATTAGGTGGAATAGTTATTTAATGGAGCCTAGAGGGTTTTCTATCTACACTATCATGCCATCTGCAAATAATGACAGTTTTACTTTCTGCTTTCCCATTCAGATACGTCTGTTTCCTTTTTCTTGTATGATTGTTGTGGCTAGAACTTCCAAGACTATGTTGAATAAAAGTGGAGAGATTGGACACCCTTGCCTTGTTCCTGATCTTAGAGGAAAGACTTTCACTTTTTGCCTGTTGAGTATGATGTTAGCTTCAGGTTTCTCATAAATGGCCTTTATTATGTTGAGGTGTACTCCCTCTAGTCCCATTTTGCTGAGGGTTTTTATCATAAAAGGGTGCTGTACTTTATCAAATGCTTTTTCAGCATCTATTGATTTGATCATATGGTTTTTGTCTTTCAGTTTGTTGATGTGGTTGGTGTATTACATTTATTGAGTTGCTAATATTGAACCATCTTTGCATCCCCAGGATGAATCCCATTTGGTCATGGTGTATAATTTTAAAAAATATACTGGTGAATCTGATTTGCCAATATTTTGTTGAGAATTTTTACATCTAAGTTCATCAGAAATATTGGTCTGTAGTTTTCTTTCTTAGTTGTGTCTTGACCTGGTTATGGAATTAGAAAAATACTGGTCTCGTACAAAGTTTGGGAGTTTGCCCTCTTCTTGGATTTTTTGGAATAGTTTGAGAATAGAAGTTAGTTTTTTCCTAAATGTTTGGTATAGCTCTGGCTGGTGGCACAGTGGATAAGGCACTGGCCTGAGAACCCAAAGGTCTCAGGTTTGATTCCTCAGCCAGGGCACATAAACAGGTTGCAAACCAGGTCTCCAGTCAGGTCTGTGGCTGGAGGCAGGTGAACAGCAACCATACATTGATGTCTCTCTCCCTCTCTGCCTCTCTCCCTTCCCCTCTTTCCAAAATAATGAAATAAAATCTTTAAAAAATCATTTAAAAATGCTTATTCACTGTTATAAAATATGTGCTTATTTCTGGGTGTGTAATATATAGATTTTGTTAGCAAATTTATATTTTAAATAGAAACCAACTGGTCATGGGTGTGTTGTGAAATTAGTCAATCTTTAGGTTGGAAAAGATGCTAAGAATGAAGACCAATTTGGATGGAAGTTGCAAACTACTGAACTATATGATTCATGTACATAGACAAAATATATTCTCATAATACCATGTAAATTAGATGAAATTACTTTCAAATCAATAGTGAAAATATACATTTCTGGGTATGAAGGCCCCCAAACTGGGGATACTTGGGAAAAGGAATTAATGTTATAGTAAACTTTATTATTGAAATGTGAACATACCTAATTTCTACCTCAACAGACTCTTTAAATAGTTCAGGGATTAGTTTAGGACCACATAGGAAGTCAACCACAAGTTTAAAAAATAGCTAGAACACTATTCTACAAAATTCTTTAAATTCTAGGGATTTTTATTTTTTACCTCAACTTAGTAAACATAATAATTTCTACTCTGAAGACCAGCTGAGTGCTGCAAGTGCCTTTATTTCTGAAGGCTCCAACTTGTAAAACACATGTAGGGGAATAACAGAGGGTATTGACCTATCCACAGCCTAAATAAATAAATAGATAAATCTACTATTTAAGATGAAAAATTCCCAAAAGAATAAGTTGTAGTTCCAGTAGCTTAAAATAAAGTTGAGTTGTATTATTGGAGTGGGGAGGATCTGACTCAAAAACCAAATTCATTTTTTTACTATGGGTTTGGCACTGTCTCTAGGACAACTTTCACAAAAGTGGGTTCTGCAATACAACATTTCTGTGATATATTTTACAGAAATAGCATTCCAGAGTAAAATAAGTATTAAAGGAGAAAAAACTGCTTAATCTTGATACAATATATCTAAAATACTATCATTTAACATGTAATAATTATGTAAGCTATTGACATATTTAAAATTTTTTGTATTAACTCTTCAAAATCCAGTATGTACTTTTAATATGTGTAAAAATATGTATGGGTCTAAATGTATTTTGCATGTGTTTGGTAATATTGCAATTCATACTACTTCAAAGGGTAATTTAAACAAATGAATTAACATAGGCATTTTGAAATAATGAAAAGAAAACTTTGTATTAATATGTTTTGAGAAGCTGACAGAAGGCAGTAATTAAATGGTGCATTATCTGGATGTGAAAGGGGAAAAAAAAGTACACATTGGTGGTTATAGAATAGACAGGGGAATGCTAAGAAGAACAAAGGAAATAGAGAAGCCAAAGAACTTATATGCATGACTCATGGACACGAAATAAGGGGACATTGCTGGAGGGAATGAGGTACTGAGTGGGGGGGGCAAGGGGCAGAAAATTGGGACAATTGTAATAGCAAAATTAGTTAAATATATTAATAAATTTTTTTATTTAATTATAAAATGTTTGGTAAAATTCACCTGTGTAGCCATGTGGTCCATGGCTTTTGTGGGCTGGGAGTGTTTTGATTACTTCTTCAATTTCACTAGTTGTTACTGGTCTAGTCAGGCTTTCTACTTCTTTTTTTTTTTTAAATTTTATTGTTGTTGTATTACATCCATCCCCTTTTTGCTCCCCTCTGTCCCCCTCCCCACCTACCCATTCCCCCCAAAGTCAATCCCACCTGTTGTCCATGTCCATGGTTCCTTTATACTAGGTTCTTGTCTAAGCTGCTCCCCTTCTTTGCCTCTACCTCCCCCTCCCCCCTACCCCATTCCCCTGACCACTGAAGGCCTATTCCTTGTATTCATATACTTGGTTCTGTTTTGCTTGTTGTTAGTTTTGCTCATTATTGT
>PVIW01016602.1:0-16213 GCA_004026585.1 Noctilio leporinus | reverse complement strand
AAAAAAAAAAAAAAAAAAAAAAAAAAAAAAAGTCCTATAAGGCACCGGCCTGCAAACCCGAAGGTCACTGGTTCGATTCCCCAGCCAGGGCACATAACCAGGTTGCAAGCCAGGCCTCCAGCCAGGTCCGTGGCTGGAGGCAGGTGAAAGGCAACCATACATTGATGTCTCTCCCCCTCTCTGCCTCTCTCCCTTCGTCTCTCTGGAAACAATATATAAAATCTTTTAAAAAGATTTATATATAAAAAGTCCTTAACATGATAAGAATATTATCTCAATCAAAAATCAGCATCATGTTTAACAGCTAACAGTGGCAGTTTCATTACGGTCATGAAAGGCGTGGGTGCTCAGTCACCACTGTCACTTAACAGTGTTCTTTCTGGAAGCACAGGCCCATGTGATTAGATGGACTCCAAATAAAGCAAGAGATGTTAAATGGTGGAAAGGAGAAGATAAACTCACCATTACTTGCATATGATAACAATTTGTCTAGAATATACAAGAAAGCAACTCTTCACATCACTAATGTAACCTTACTGACAACACTATCAAAAAGTAAAATATTCAGAAAGGTGTTTTGTTATAGAGAAACAAACAGGCAATTTATAGAAAGAACACCTGACTCTGTGAGGGTGTGAAAAGATGACTGATCAGGAACATGGTATTTCTAATAATGATGTTCTATTTCAGATACACCAAATGGGCAAAGACTAAAAGTCTAACAGTACAATGATGGCAAAACATAGAGCAAAATCTCTGACACTACCAACGGAGACAAACTGTTACAGCTACTGCGAGACTAATTTAAAAATACCTAGTTCAGTTGAAGATATACATATCATCATCCAATGACATGACATTTAAGTAAGTATCACAGAAAATTCAGGTGTGGCAATAACAACTATATCACCTCCTAGCTATAAATTACTGTTAAGAATGCATATTATGCCCTGGCTGGCGTGGCTCAGTGGCTTGAGTGCTGGCCTGTGAACCTAAGGGTTATGGTTCGATTCCCAGTCAGGGCATATGCCTGGGTTGCAGGCCAGAGGCAACCACACACTGATGTTTCTCACCCTCTTTCTCCTTCCCTTCTCTTCTCTAAAAACTAATAAATAAAATCTTTAAAAAAAAAAAAAAAGAATGCATATTATGATGCTCTCCTAGGATGGACTGCTACTCAACCATTTTTTAAAATGAGGTAGTTCTTTGTGTACTGACTTAGAAATTACCCCAAATGCATTAAAACCATATTTTTGAAAATCCTTCAGGAAGGACATAGATGAAATTTCAACAGTGGTTTTTACTTCAAGAAGTGGGCTTGGGGACTGGGAGCTTTTACATTTACCTTTCTTATTTAAGCTACAAGTGTGTAGCATTTTACTTTTTAAAAATTTTGCACATAGCAATTTTATAGTTTAAATTTAAATACTGACAAAAAGTTTCAGGGAGGGGTATAGGAAACAGAGCAGCAGAATGCTAATAATTGTCAAAGATGGATAATGAGTACAATGGCTGATCATCATGTTATTCTACCTTTAAAAAGGTTTAAAAGGCCCATATTAAAACATTTAATAATAGCCAAGGGAGAAAAGGAAAACTGTTTCAATCTAGTCTGTGTCCCATGAAATGACTTTAGAAATAACCCTGTAACCAATATTCATTCAGCTTGAACATGTTGCCAGGAAGGTAGATGGGTAGAGATAACCTCCAAGATCAGACACTGCAATTTTATGAGGGTCAGTTAGTTGAATTTTCAAATTGAAACCAGTAAAAAGTAATACATTAGCATAAGTGAAAATTATCAAACTAGAAAAGGTTTACACTTAATTTGAAAATCTAACAATCTTAGCACATTGAAGTGCAAAGTCAGAGAGAAAACAAAAGCTGTTATGTATTCATAGCTCAAGGGAAGATAAGCCCAAAGACCTACAAAGACAAAAGCAGTCAGACTTAGGCAGAGAATACAGACAAAGGTCCAGCAGGGCAGATGCCAGCTGAATATATTAATACTAAACAAGCCTGCTTCCAGTGAGAGGAAACCCCAGGCCTGGGGAAAAGGCACAGTCAATGTGAAATAGAAACTCAAGCGATGATATGATCAATGTCCACAATAATGAGCAGTAATCAAAGAAGAGTGTGAAAATGTAACAGAGAAGACAGAGAAATGACGTAATACTGGAACCATGAGCCGGAGGCAGCAGAGCCCAGGATGTTTCTGTTGGAAATCCGAAGACAAAGACTGAGAATCAGGGCAGGGTAGGCAGTTCCCACGGCATCATGTACCAGCCCTGTCCTGTCTCGCAGCCTGTCCTACAGCCCTTTCCTCCAGTCCTACCATAGTGAACCGGGATGAACTCGCAGATCTGTTCCAGGAATAGTGGATCTTAATCTTTTATAGTTGTACAGCCCTTTGAAAAAACTGATGAAACCTATGGATCCCTCTTCCAAATCCCAGAAAATGCACAAACATTGTACATTAAGGCAAAGATTCATAGAACCTCCCCAAAGCATTTAATTGGTTCCCTTTCTCAAAAATGCTTTATTCAATCAAAAGAAGCAAGCCATGGCTGGTGGCACCGTGGGTAAGATGCCGGCCTGTGAACCTAAAGGTCACTGGTTCGATTCCCAACCATAACTAGGTTGCAAGCCAGGTCTCCAGCCAGGTCTGTAGCTGGAGGCTTGTGAAAGGCAACCATACATTGATGTTTCTCTTCCTCTCTTTTTCTCTCCCTTCCCCTCTCTCTGAAATAAATATATGTGGTTGATTTAAAAAAAAACAGCAAGTTTGAATATCTCAATTCCAACTGAGAGAGAAGAATTCTAGAAGGAGTCCTAGCCTATTTGCACTTTTATGGTGTGATGTTCCAGCCACTCACAAGTCAGCTGCGTCCTCTGGCAGATCTGGTCTTTCATCCTGTTTTTCCCACCCCTGCCAGGCAGTTCAAGGACTCACTTGTTAAGTCTCTCCCTTCACCTGTCTCTCTCTGGCTAGGCCCAGTTTTCTGGTAGCCTGATCCACACTGGCTTAGCTTCCCTGCAACCTGTCCCCCTACCTGGCTACATCCCTTCACCTCTTCTCATTGTTGGCATGTGTCAGGCATCACTCAGTGGTGTTCCCTACCTGCTAGGAACATACATTCTGAGTGGTTCCCTGAAACTACCTCTTTCTAGGCTGAAAGTGAAAAAGAGAGCACTTTACCCCTACCTTGGGGTAGGCAGGACTCCCAGCACAGCCTTTCTGCACTTCCTCGGATGACAACTGTTAGCTTATGATCATCAGTTGCCATGGTGCCACAGTCAAGGCACCAGGAAGTGTATATAGTCCATGATGGGTTAAAAGTGTCCCCCACCGGCCACCCTATTTCAAAAACAAGGTTTAAATTATTTGGTATGTTTCTAGTGACATCCAACCATGCCTCCTCTTCTCATGAAAACAGTCTTGATAAAGCAGCCTACATTATTTTGGCCCACAGATTAGCTATGTCTATATCACCTGAGAGTTAATTAGAAGTATAAATTCTTGGGCTCCTGCTGAATCTGAATCTCTAGGGAGAAACCCTGGAAACTATGTTCTAACAAGCCCTCCAGGAAATGCTGATGAGGCTAGGATCCCAGCAGCACTGCCTTCTACTCCCTCCTTTCTTAATTCCTATTCGCTATACACCCAGACCAGTCTTCTCTTTGTTTCCACTACTCTACTGTTGCCACAGGTTACCATGAGATGCACATTGGCAAGTCTATTCAGACCTTACCTTTCAAATGCCATTCAAATCTTATCTTTTAAATTCTTGATGCTGCTGGATTTGACATTGCTGGTTATTTTATTTTATTTTATTTTTTTGCAATTTGACCCTCTAGAGGTTCTTTGCCTTTTCTAGTGTTAGATATCCTATTGGAAGTTGATGGCAGCCATGGAATCTGTATACATAACTATTCAGGGACTCATGGATACCTGACACCCACCATAGACTTTCAATTAAACCCTCATTCTACTTTCCTGATTTTTATGGTGGCTTATTCTCCCAGTTTCTGACCTCTTTTCTCAGTTCCATGTTGGTGCTCCCATGGTCCATCCTTGGCCTCTGTCTTCCTCTTCCTACACCTCCTCCTGGGTGACTTCATTCACATCCCTGGATGTTACTGCCCTCCATACACTCATAGCTGCTACATGATCTTCAAATGGGCCTTTCCTCTGACCTTTAGGCTCATATCTAATTGTCTGCTACCCACTTCCACTTAGATATCCTGTAGACACTTCAGGTTCTCAAGCCCAAAACTCAAAACACCTGCCCCAAACTTTTGCCAGAAATATCTCCATGGACTCAGCAATTAAATCTGGAAATCTGGGGATTATTCTTGCTTCTTTTCCCCATCTCAACAGCAAATTGCATGATTCTGCCATCTAAGATTGCCCCTGAATTTTTCCCTTCTTTCCACCCACCCCACATCTGTATTCAGGGTCTCATTTATTGAATGTGATAGTCTCCTGGTTCCAGTCCTTTCTCCTCATATACCCAATTATTTTTCCAGCCACCAGAAGGGATTACTACAAGAGGAAACATTCCAAATAAGGCTGTTATGATTATCTTATCTAGGATAGAAAGAATTAAGAGGAGAATTTTTTAAATGTATGGTTCTGAGTTCTCTTTATTTTTTAACATTTATTTAAAAAAAATATTTTATTTATTATTTTTAGAGAAAGAGGAAAGGGGAAGGAAGAAAGGGAGAGAAACATCAATGTATGGCTGCCTTTTATCTGCCTCCAGCTGGGGACCAAGCTGAAAACCTGGCTTGCAACCTGGGTATGTGCCCTGGCTGGGATTTCAAACAGCAACTCTTGGGTTCGCAGGCCAGTGCTCACTCCACTGAGCCACACCAGCCTGGGCTTATGAGTTCTCTTAAATTAAAGAGATTTAAGTGCCTATTAGATGTTGATATATAAGAACAGATGATAGAATAATGGACCCCCCAACCCCGCCGCCACCGCCAAATATGTTCATGTTTTAATTCCTGGAACCTGAATTAAAACAGGCAAAGAGACTTTGTGATTAAATTAAGGATCTTGAGATGTGAAATTATCCTGGATTATTTAGGTGGGCTCAATGCACTCAAGAAGGGTCCTTTGAGGGAGGCAGGAGGGTCAAAGAAACAGAAAGCAAAATGATGTCAGGAGCCAAGGGGAGGGAAGGATTGAAAGAAATATTGGAAGCAGGAGAGAGGGGTACTTTGAAGATGCTATCTGCTGGCCTTAAAAATGGAGGAAGGAAAGGGCCACTGACCAAGGAATGCAAGCAGCCTCACCAAGCCACTTATTATAGCAGCAATAGGACTAGTACAAAGGGGTTTGCTTATGTTTATACCTATTAATTCAGCTCACCAATATATCTTGATGTCAAAAAGAATTACAAAACAAAGGCCTGCATCCATCTCTCACAGCCTTTTCTGTTTGAACTGTGACAATGACCACTGTAGATACTGTTACAATAATGGATGACCAGTCATCCTTGTGAACATACACTTGTCCTCTGTGCCAGAAACAATTTTTGCTCACACCTATTTCCTCTCTTTGCCTTAGACATTTGAAAACCCTTCTCTCTGGGTTCTTGAAACTCTTGGGCTTGTCATAGTTCATTTCAGCTTCATCCTAGGTCTGTGAATTCTCTGGGAGAATCATATTAACTGTAGCCAGGAAAACCAGACTAAGACTCCTTATCTTTTCCCTCCTGTATCTCAGGGCACTAAGGTACTCACTTGATGTTAATTATTCATTGCTTAGGCTCACTTCCTTCACCATTTGCCTAGTCCCTATTGTCTAGGATTACATATGCTTGCAGGCAGAGCTTCTGCACCTAATTATGAACTCGAGAAATTAAAAACAGACTAAGAGAACATCTGATGGAACCTAAGGAAGTGCACAGCAACCATGTAAAGATCTGATCACTTCATCCTACAAATGATGAAATGGAAGCCCATAGGGGTTAAATGACTTGGCTAAAGTCATAGCTGGAGAACTAAGACTGGGAATACAAACTTCCCATGTTTCAACTCTGTAATAAATGGTAAAAAGTACTTCAATAATCACTGATTTTAAAGTTTAGAAAAAGAAACCTAGTTATCTCCTGAAATTTAAGTGGCCCTCACTGGTAGCCTACCCACAAAGAACACAATCCACTAACATAAGCCTTAGTAGGAAGCAGGTTTGGGGCTCATTAAGGCTACTAAGTGAGAATGTAGAGAGAGGTGAAGGGGCCAAAGAAATTCTACCAGGGGAAATGCTTTCCCAGGAAAGGGTATAATGAAAAAGTGCCAACCTAAAGTACAGTTATTTATAGTCACACAACAAAGGGATGACTTCAATGACACCTCCTGAGCTGGGAGAAAAGGCATTTCACAGATACCCAGATCAAGAGACTGTGTCTAAAAGTTTGCCTGGAAAACAACCTGGCCCTCATCTGACAATAAGAGAATGCCTGTCTGGCCTAGTTACCCTTGAGAAAACACAACTCCATTTTGAGGAGGAAAAAAAAAGTGAAGCTACAGGGAGAAAAAATCAGAATATATAAAAATTTAAAAATTTAAAATTAAAAAATACAATTAAACAAGTTATTTGTTTAGGACTCAGATGAGTCTAACTGGGGACATAAAATATCTTTATAGACTCAATAGTCAATCTAAGAGTTTCTTCTTTATTTATCTCTTTGGGAAGAAGGGGATTAAATAGAGTCACATCTAGATCCAGTCACATACAACGGGAGCTGATGATCTGCTTCCCTAGAGTTTCCTGGCAACTGACCAGCTGGGCCCAGAAACAGGAAGGCTGTTTTGGAACACAGGAACTCCTGACCCCAGAGGACAGCTCCAGCCTTAGCACTGGCACCAGCCTCTGTGGGGCCTGCTGCTCCAATGTTCACCTTGGGCCAACTAACTTTGAATCAGGACTAAACCCCAGAATCTCAACTATAGGAGTGCACTTTCCACAGTGTGGCCTTTACTTCCCCCTAAGCCTCCTGGGAGATGCTTTGACTTCGCGGAAAATAGTTTTTAAAAGTCTGTTAAGATACTCTTACCCTAAGGCTGGCCAAGCAATATGGCTCAGTCCTCTTAATTTTATAGCCCAAAGGCTTCAGCTTCTCTTAGGTTGGAAAGCAGAGAAGAGGCAGTAAATTCCAAAATATCTAAGAGAGGGATAAAAATCCACGGCCACCCAAGGGGTAACACTTGGACTGAAGAAAGAAGCTGTATATATTTAAAGCTTCAGATATCATCTGGGGTTTACATTTCAAACCAAATGAAAATGGTCAGTTGTTCATACAAAGGCAAAAATACCTCCACAGTAAAAGAGTCCAATTCTCTGAGCTTTTATTCCTTCAATCTGTAAAATGGAAATAGTGATTTCTCCTTCAAAGGAATGTTAGAGAAATTAAACAGGTTTATGGGCATCATGAAGCACTCACTACACACATGAAATTATGCTAAGACTCTGGAGGAGCTGTTGAGAAACCTGTACCCTTGAGCACTCCTGTGCACTCATTAGAGGCCACCTGTTTGCTTCCATGGAGAGGTCAAATGTATCATAATGTGAATTCCAGAGACTATACACAAAACAGTGACATATGTAATTATATAACTACTCACAACAAAACCTCTGGAAGAAAAATATTAAGCATACATAACAGATACTTAATTTGCCTTCACAAAGAAAAGGATTCTTACAAATCAACAACAAAAAAGACCTTATACAAAGATAACAATACACAATTTGCATAAAAAATATAGATGGCCAACAAATATACAAAAAGATGCTCAACTTTACTAGAAATTGGGGAAATACAGATTGAAATGATATAGCACTTGTTTCTACTATTTTAGGGTAAAGTAATGCACTTAGAGAAAATTTGGAAAGCTGGTATAAGAGCTGGTACTCAGTGCAAAGCCCTTTCTTTCTGGAATGTAAGGATCCCAAAGTATTTTGGATGGTCACCACCTGCTCAGCCCTTTCATTCTTAAATGTGAATAAGCAACCAACAAACAACAACCACTTGTGGAAGTCTGCAACATGGAAAATAGAAAGGTCAAAGCAAATTAACCAAAAAAGACACATTTCAGAGAATGAATGAAAATGTGCAAGAATGATCTTTTCTTTTAGAGACACATGGGGAAATACTTGTAGATGAAATTATATACTTACTGGGATTTGCTTCAAATTAATCCAGCAGCACTGGAGGTGGGGAGGAAATGAGTAGGGTTACAGATGAAAACACTGGCTTTATGTTGATAATTGTTAAAGTTAAATACTGCATACATGAAGGAATTATTATACTATCCTCTACTTGTAAAGTTTGAGGTATTTTTTTTTTTTATTCTACAAAGAAGGGGAAAAGAGTGGGATATTATGAAAAAGGGAAATCTAAAAAGAGCTCATGGACTCAAATATTTGATTGCTGCAATAAAAATAGCCAATGGAAGAGTTGAAAAATAAAGTACATTTCCAGGATTCAGGGGTGGAGGGAGAGAAAAATTTGAAAAGACATAAAGAATATATAAGATTCTTGCAGGAGGTCCAACATCCAATCAATACGAGATCCCAGAACAAGAGGACAGGGGGAAAAAAAGAAGGGAAATGTATCATTAAAGAAATATTATAGAAGAATCTCTTAGCTCTTAAGAACTTGAACCTCTAGAATTAAGGTTCCTATCTAAAGGACTTGAATATCTGGGGGTACCTTGACATGTTACTATGAAATTTTAGATGAATCAAGAATAAAAAGGTATATTAGCCCCTGGCTGGTGCGGCTCACTGGATTAAGTACTGGCCTGCAAAATGAATGGTCACCTGACTGGAGTCCTAGTCAGGGCACATGTCTGGGATGAGAACCAGGTGCCCAGTTGGGGACATGAGAGAGGCAACCTATAGCCATTTCTCTCACACATTGATGTTTCTCTCTTACTCTTACTCTCTCCCTTTCCATCTCTCTAAAAAATAAACAAAATAAAGATATATTAAAAGATTCCAGGCCCTGGCTGGTGGCATAGTGGATAAGGCTCCATCCTGCAAACCCAAAGGTCACTGGTTCGATTCCCCAGCCAGGGCACATATTCAGGTTGCAAGCTAGGTCCCCAGTCAGCTCTGTAGCTGGAGGCAGGTGAAAGGCAACTATACATTGATGTCTCTCTCCCTCTCCATCTCTCTCCCTTCCTCTCTCTCTAAAAAATAATAAATAAAATCTTAAAAAGAAAAGATTCCAGACAGAAATTAAAAAAAAAAACCCCAAAACCCAGATTTCTCAGAAGTGACCATCCAAGAAATAGTTTGTCCTCAGACTTTTAACTAGTATCTGGAGTTGATGATGGTTAAGTTCTAAAAGGGGCAGAAATACTGTTGGGAGAGAGGTTTTCTGGTTGGGGAGCAGTGGTATGAGCAGGAAGGTGAAAGGTCTTAGGGAAGGCAAGTTCTGAATGGGGTAAAGATCTTCTTAGGGTCTGGGACAGGTCCAAACAGGGAGACAGATTTTAATTGGGGGATAGGTTCTAAACAGGGAGAAGGTTCTTTTCATTCATATATCTATATCTTTATATCTTATGTCTATCTACATTTATATCTATATATCTATATACATATGCATAACTATATATTCTTAATGAAATGTGAACTGAACATATAAGGAGTTTAAAATTCTCTTATACATTCAATTTTTTGATATCACTAAGAAAACATGAGAATAAGGATGTAAAGCAATAAAAGAGATCCAAAAAATAGTGGATTCAACCCAGGATGTATAAGAAGTACCAGAATGGCAGCTGTACAGCGGGCTTGCAGGACAATCTATGCAGATTGTTACACAAATATGAAGATTTCCAAGAGGGAGGTCCCCAGGAAGAAAGATTCAGACTATATAGTACCATAGAGTTTTTAAAAGGATACCAAAAAAGAAAAAAAATGTAATTAGAAATTGAAGGAAAAAATAAAAGCACAAAATAATGAAAAAAAGAAAAAAAAAAAAAAAGCATAGCATTGGCCTTTCAGTTAATAATATTCTCATAGGCTCCGGCTGGTGGCACAGTGGATACAGCACAGGCCTGGAAACCCAAAGGTCACTGGTTTGATTCCAGCCAGGGCACATAGCCAGATTGCAAGCCAGGTCTCCAACCAGGTCTGTAGCTGGAGGCAGGTGGAAGGCAACCATACAGCGATGTTTCTCTCCCTCTCTCCTTTCCCCTCTCTCTAAAAATAATAAAATCTTAAAAAAGAAAAAATATATTCTCATTATATTGTATAAAGTGGAGTACAGAAACTATTGTCTTTAGTTTATGAAACCAGAAACATCAATATGAATGTAATTTTTCATTATAATAATGTAAGAGAGGATCTAAAAGTAGTAATCAAACTATAAAGGGAGGAAAGAGATGGTACTGTATCATATTACAGCAGAAAGTCAACAGATACGTGTCCAAAACTGATAAAAATCAAGAAATGGCAATATAAACATAATATTTGATTATATGGAATATGAGCTATCTAGCTACATGGAAGAATCCCCAGAAGATGCAGATATTAAAACTGATTTCTTCTGATGAACCTTTTTTTTGTATTGATCATTTTTTTAACTTGATGGCTCTGGGCCAGACTGTCAGGGTTGGAATCCCTGACTCTCGCTTTACTAGCTTTGTAACCTTGGTGAGCTACTTAGCTTTATCATGTCTAATGCATCATCAATAAAATAGAGATAATATCTATATTATAGAGATATTATATGAAAAAAACAATCCACATAAAACATGTAAAAGACTGCCTGGCATATATTAATAAAATAGGTTGAACAAATATTTGGATCAAAATTAACAGAAGTACACTAAAAGTGAAATGAATAAATGGTAAGCAATGTTATCAAATAACCTAGAACATAAAATACAACAAGCCAAGAGCAAAATCATTAAAACCATGCCTAGATAAGATGACCATATGAGAGTGAGTCCCCTACCAATTAGCCTTGTGAATTCACTCAAGTCCTGCCTTCTCCAGGAAGATTTCCCTATCACTCCTGGTGCACAGTAACCATCCTCGACTCCTTATTCTGTATACTCTCCACTCCAAGCCACTTCTTTCCATTAATGCATGACTAACACACATACCACTTAGAGCCTCTCTTCTCCAGAATAAATGGTTTCAGTTCCTTATACCATTGCCCACGGGTCACCTTGTATACCTGTTGGCATTACTGTCAGCCTGTATTAGCAAAGTTATCATGTGCCACTTAAATTATTGACTGAAAGCAGCCTCCATCCATTCGGGAGCATGGTTGACCTCATGCTCCTGACTCCGTTTCTGATGGTGCAGTTATCCTCAGGCTGTCATCATTTCTCAGACATCTACCTGCCAGACTTGGCACTCCAACATGCCCTCCCACCATGCCCATTCACCCCCATCTTACATGAGCCTGCCAGATCATCTTGGCTCTGGTCACATCTTTCCCCTCTTCTGATGCCTACAGAATACAGCTCACACCCCAAAGGCGACTGCAATGCCAGGACGATAACTGGTCCATAACTGACCTCAGTGCTGAATTCCTTTTCTGTTTGACTCCCTCAGTATTTCTCCCTCTATCCAGTGCTGCCCTTTGAAGCTTCAGGACTACCTCAGCAAAGCTTCAACTGATTGTCCTATTCTCCCTATTAGAGCACTGCACTGCCCGTGCAGACCAGCACTGCAGGAGCAGGACTGGGTTTCCTTCACATGCCACATGGCACCTACCACAGCTCCTGAAAACCATCAGCTCTCTAAAGGTGCTTGGGGAAGGAGTAATGCAGGGAGGCTGTCAGGGGTGGTGCAGTGGGACCTTCCTCTTCCCTCATTCAGAATGCTATTTTCTTTGGCAGCCATGCCTAATGTTTGGTACATGCTGAACCAGTAGGCAACAACATCTTTGCTTTTGGACAGAACCAAGTGTCTCCCACTTCCTGTCTGTGTGTGGGTTTTCTGATACTGAGTGTAGGACTTGGTATTCCATCTCCACTGGAAGTACTTTAAGGATGGATGCTATCACCTTCTGCAAGTCTGAAAGTGCCTGATGATAAAACAGATTTGGAAGGCCCAGAAAGGTCATCTAATTTCCCTCTTCCACCTCCAAGGGGACCTCTGGGTCTGCTTAGACACCCTTTCAGAAAATGCACCAGCTCCCAAGATGACTCACACAGTAGAAAAGCTTGTCCCAGGAGCAGATGCTCCCCATAAGGCCATCCTCAAAAAGCAGTCACAAGTGGCACTTTTCTATGTGCATTCCTCATGTTGGAAAAGCTTAATGTCATTTATGGTAGGACAATTAGTAAATCTTTCATATCAAGCCGAGTTTTATCTTCATATTATGTCCATTTGCTGGTCCTGCTTTTTCGAAACCACTGAATATAGTCACCTCCTGTGTGTTAACCATTTAAATAGTTGGGAACAGCTATAGCACTCCCTTCACAGCTCTTTCCGAACACGAAGGACCTCAAATACTAGTGTGTTAGGTTAAACAGGACATAACTCAAACTTTAACCAAAGAATACAATGAATGGCATGGAGACAGAATTAGGAAAAATATTAGAACAATATTATTCTAAATGTTTCCAACCATGATGGCACCTGTTATAAAAGCTCTTTGGTGCCCCCAGTAAAATCGCTACTACTGTGAATGGAGTTATGTGAGGTCTTAAACCATGTAGTTAGAAAATGTCTGTTTATGAAAGTTTGAATATATACAAATAGAGGAATACTGCCTCCACTGCAGTGCAAACCATAGGGAAAGCAGCTTGCCTAGCTTGGGGGTTGCTATAAACTTAGGTTTTCTGATGTACAGGAATAAAACCATTTACCTCCATCTTTACTTTTCACATTATCCCCAAGAATACTCTCATCCAGAGGTATGTGTTTTTGCCATGCCCTCTGAAAACGCAAACTGAAGAAAAAGATAGTGTGATAGAACTATGGCTGTACTTGCTTTTTACACTGTTGAGCTCCAGTGGCAGGAGCTGCTAGAGTCCTAATTCACCAAATTAGCAAATGAACCACTCCTTTGTCACAAGACTAAAGGTCACAACTCAGCAGAACAGTGATCAATGGCAAATGGCTAAATACCCTATGATGGGCCGCTTCCTGATTGTCCATGGTCTCTAACCCCTTGCTTTTGGGGGGAACAGCAGCCTTCTTCAAACAATCCCTGCTCCTCTAGTTCCTAATATATGGTGCTAAGAAGGGGTGCCACTCATGGGATTCCACACACCCAAAACCAGGCCAGAGTCCTGCCTTAGGATTTTTCAAACCAGATCTATGGTTGGTGCAGGGAGAGGAGAAAGATGTGGGATAAGGAAGACCTGTCTCTCAAACAGAAAGGCTGTGCAAGTGGATGCCTGGGCATTCCTTATAGTGGGAGAGTTATAAAGCAGAGATGAGCTTGACACCCTGAGGCCCTTAGGGCTGCAGGTGCCTGAGTACTGGCTGTTCAACTTCTCCTTTGATTCAGTGAGCTTCCCCAGGATACCTTCAGTGAATCTCTCTTTTAGCCGATGCTAGATAAAGATGGGTTTCTATCACTGGCACTAACAACAGTCCTGACAGCCAATACAAGAGCCAGCCTGGAGGGTATGGTTTCAAAGAGACTAGTTTAGCATTTCGGCTATTTTACACTTGATCCAACCAACATTTACTGAGTGCTCATCATGTGCCAGACATGATTTCAGATGCCAGAAAATACAAAGATGAAAAAGGCATGGACTTTGATCTCAAAGAATTCAGTCTCTTACAGTCAGAGGCTTAGAACACTCACCCACCAGAAGTAAGTGTCTAACATCTTGGAAGACAAGATGAAGTCAGGAGTATCTAACATCTGAAAAAGAATACATTTTAAGTGGTCCTACTTAGTCAAAACTAGGTTGTCAAAAGAATCTAAAAACCTGGACTTTTTTTTTTTTTAAGATTTTATTTCATTATTTCTAGAAAGAGGGGAAGGGAGAGAGGCAGAGAGGGAGAGAGACATCAGTATATGGTTGTCTTTCACCTGACTCCAGCCACAGATCTGACTGGAGACCTGGTTTGCAACCTTGTTATGTGCCCTGGCTGGGGAATCGAACCTGCGACCTTTGGGTTCGTAGGCCGGCGCCTTACCCACTGTGCTACCAGCCAGGGAAAACCTGGACTTTTTAAGTGAGTAACTCAGCACAAGTACAACAGAAAAGGGGAGCTGGTAGAACACCAAGGACACAAAAGCCAAAATATGTTACAACTGCAACAACACAGGAGTATGACAATCATGGCCACTTTACATGACCCCAGTACAGTCATTGCTGGTTATAAGACAAACACTCAAGATTTAGAAGCGATGGGAAACCATCTAAAAATCATTAGGCTAGAAAAAATCTGAGATTGAGAATGCTGAGAGGTAAAGATAATGGAAAGAGAACTTGTTGCCCTGCTGGGTTTTTAAAGATGTTTGTAGGATGGACTCTGAAAGAACTGGACATTCATTAAATGGCAGGATTTACCAGGTCACAGTCCAAAATGTCTGACAAAAAGCCACCAGGCCTCCAATTGTACTGGACGTTAACAACAGCCAAATAAGTCCTCTGGCTCCTATCTCAGTTCAAATACTCCAATGTCCCTGAAAGATCTGAAGGCCAGGGTCACAGGGTCAGGGTCAGTGATGAAGGCAACATTTACTTCTGATACTAACAGGTTGTTTTTGACAGGGCACAGAGCAGCAGTTTGGAGATCACCTGTGAAAATGCCTGGGATGAATAGGCCTTTTCACTACTTTCTTCTTTCAAGCCTCTTTTGTAGGCGATGTAGGTGGCAACAAAGGAGAGATTTATCACCAGGAGCCCGTTGGGCAGCTGTTTTCTTGTTGTCCCTTGTTTAACTTCTCTCGGGAAAGCCGAGTTATCTACCCAACTAAGCAGGTGTTTAAGGCAGGTGATTTTGTTTCCATTAATTTTCTTAAGTAATAGTAAACCAGACTAGAGGGTTATCTCATGTATTCATGGGAAACCTTAACCCTGTGCTTGCTAAATCACCAGGTATATGCTGTGGTAGGAATGTTAGCTTCTGCTCTCTGTTGGTTCTAAAATCTTCTAATCTCTAATTCTAATACTAAGCAAAACTTGAGAGTCACTGCCCATCTCTACCTCTTAACATCTGAATTTTGTCTTCATAATGTGCTAAGTATAAAGTTGGAGACCTTTAGGAAAAAATAGGTAAGAGAAGCATTATTGATTATTTCAAAGCTCAGATAAACCATCACATTAATGATTGTCACAGTTTCCTTGTTCCAAGCTACTGTGAGGGAGAGGTTAACATAAAATATGAAAATACATTTGTTTTCATTTTAAAGCCTAAGGCTTTGCAAACCTATAAATTTACCCAGAAGCTCTGGATGGACTTTCCAATCTTTTCTATGACCTTCTCTATAAGAAGGCCCACAGACTAGTGTCATTAGCTTCAATATGAATTTCCCTACTCCTCCCCTCCATCCTCGACTGTAGATAGCCACGACCCACTGGTGGACTAAGGAGAATCACCATATTTTTACATGTTTGACAAAATTCTGAAGTCTTCTATGCTTTAGTTCTTTGATTACCTTTAATTTTCTCCTACTGTGAGCCATTATCATAAGGAGCGAACATTCGATGGCACATTTCTTTCTCTTTATCCGTGTAGTCCCTGTAATAGCTATACACAGAAATACACAGTAGTTAGAGAAGGTTTGTCTTTGTAGGAGGTGACATTTGGTGGCTGGAATTCTCTACTCAGATCCAGAAACACTGAATCAGGAATGGGCGGAAGCAATACTCGAGAGGTAGGGGACACATGGAGGCTCCCCAAAACTGTTAAGCCCTTGGACAAAAAGCCTGTTTCTGAAAAGATGGCTTCCTGAAGGTTAGGAGCCACTGTCACTGAAGCTGCCAGGTGGAGTCTTGCCAAATGACACCTCACTCTCAGTAGCCACTGGCTTATCTTAAAATTTTCTTGCTAAAGAATGGTTAGATTCAAGATGGATAAAAGATTTAAACATAAGCAGTGCCACCATAAAGGTCCTGGAGAAAAATATAGGCAGTAAACTTTCGGATATCCTACACAAAAATATGTTTACTGATACTTCACCAAGGGCAAAGGAAATCAAAGAACGAATCAACAAATGGGACTATATCAAATTGAAAAGTTTCTGTTCAGCTAAAGAAAATATTA
>PVIW01016601.1:0-16214 GCA_004026585.1 Noctilio leporinus | reverse complement strand
AAAAACGCCCACAAATAGCCACCACAATCTTGAGAAAGAAGAACAAGGTAGGAGGAATCACAATACTGGACTTCAAACAATACTACAAGGCTACTGTCATCAAAACAGCATGGTACTGGCATAAGAATAGACATATAGATCAATGGAACAGAATAGAGAGCCCAGAAATTAACCCAGGACTCTATGGTCAACTAATATTCCACAAAGAGGGAAGGAACATCAAATGGAATAAAAACAGTCTCTTCAACAAATGGCGTTGGGGGAACTGGACAGCAACATGCAAAAAGATAAAACTAGACCACCAACTTACACCATACACCAAAATAAACTCAAGATGGATAAAGGATTTAAACATAAGCAGTGCCACCATAAAGGTCCTGGAGAAAAATATATGCAGTAAACTTTTGGATATCCTACGCAGAAACATGTTTACTGATACTTCACCAAGGGTAAAGGAAATCAAAGAACAAATCAACAATTGGGACTATATCAAATTAAAAAGTTTCTATTCAGCTAAAGAAAACACCAATAAAATTCAAAGGGAACCAACTGTATGGGAAAACATAATTGCCAATAATACCTCAGACAAGGGTTTAATCTCCAAAATATATAAAGAACTATTGTGACTCAAAACCAGAGAGACAGACAGCCCAATTAAAAAATGGGCAAAGGACCTGAACAGACAACTCACAGAGGAAGATATACAAAGGGCCCAGAGGCATATGAAAGAATGCTCCACATCACTAGCCATCAGAGAGACGCAATTAAAACCACAATAAGATACTACCTCACACCTGTCAGAATGGCAATCATCAACAAATCAACAAACAAGTGTTGGGGAGGATGTGGGGCAAAGGGAACCCTCATGCACTGTTGGTGGGAATGCAGGCTGGTGCAGCCACTGTGGAAAACAGTATGGGATTTCCTCAAAAAACTAATAATGGAACTACCTTTTGATCCAGTGAATCCACTACTTGGACTATACACAAAGAATCCTGAAACACCAATTCATAAGAACCTATGTACACCTATGTTCATAGCGGCACTATTTACAATAGCCAGGTGCTGGAAACAGCCTAAGTGCCCATCAGTGGATGATTGGATCAAAAAACTTTGGTACATTTACACAATGGAATACTATACAGCAGAAAGAAAGAAGGGACTCCTACCCTTTACAACAACATGGATGAAACTGGAACAGTCAGTGAAGGACAAATACCGTATTATCTCACCCATTACAGGACAA
Organism: Noctilio leporinus; assembly: GCA_004026585.1. NCBI lineage: Eukaryota > Metazoa > Chordata > Mammalia > Chiroptera > Noctilionidae > Noctilio > Noctilio leporinus. The sequence goes on along the minus strand of PVIW01016601.1, from coordinate 14,968 downwards.
TAATGAACAAAACTAACAACAAGCAAAGCAGAACCAAACATATGAATACAGTGAATAGGCTTTCAGTGGTCAGGGGGAAGGGAATTGGGGGGAGGAGGGAGGAAGAGGGAAGGAAGGAGAGCAGTTTAGACAAGAACCTAGTATAAATGAACATGGACATGGACAACAGGTGGGATTGAATTTGTGGGGAATGGGTGGGTGGGGAGGGGACAGAGGGGAGCAAAATGGGATGGATGTAATACAACAACAATAAAATTTTAAAAAATAAATTAAAAAATGAAAATAAAATGAAATAAAAATAACAGTACTCTTCCTATCTTCCTTCTCAACATGTTTGTAACATCACCCTGCATGATCCTGCCTGGATGTTAGCCTTAGCTCCAAGCATCTCATCTACTCACTACAGTTGGCCAAGCTGGAAGGACAGGGATTCACAAAGTGTTCCCTTTCTCTTTCTCAGCACAAAGAAAATCTTTCCCAGAAGTTATAGTCAATCTCCTGGAGTCACTTTGACCAGTTATGAGTCATACACACACACACAAACACATACACCCACACCGGGCCAGGCCCTGACAAAGGTGGTGGAATGGCTGGGACTGCTTTGGAGCAACAGAATCATTTCCTGACTTTCATCCTGAAAAAACCAGCCCCACCTGGAAATGGGAAAATAGTCCCTTTATTACAATCCTATCAATTCCTTGATTAGAGCAGACATCTATTGTCTGGCAGTATTGGACTATCGTGGGGCAGTTCATGTGTTCTGAAAAGGGTGTGTGTTATGCTGTAGAGGGTCTGTGTTGTGTGACATATCACTACGTGTGTGTATACCACAGAAATACAGAATGAAGCTGCTGCATCCATTGTTCCAGACCCACGGTCAGTTCCCCACCTGTTCTCCTGAAATCCAGCTAGATTCTGGTACAAAACAAAGCCTCCAGACAGAATGAATCTGCTGAAAAGCACAAATTGCTTAAGCAAAAAGTCAGGATTGATTTCCTCAGCCCCATTTCCTTTTCTACTTTCCTGAATTTTAGCTTCAGCTTTTGCCCTGAATGTAAATGTTCAGCCTTGTGAATGACAGCAGGGAAAAGACAGGAGAGAGCTTCTCAGAACTAGAATTCGCTGTACCCCAGCAAGTACACTACAGGAAGGACAATCCCTTGCCACAATTCTGAGTGGGGCTAGCTTAAGTGGGAGGGGCAGGAAACACAGATGACCCAGGACTTCTTTGGTAAGCAAGAAATGTTGGCTCAACAAAGCCAAATAGACCACAGAATGCTCATGGAGGCAGCTAAAATATTGTTTATCTCTAATTATTCTACCTATCTATACACACACACACACACACACACACACACACACAGAAGCATGCCAGACTCAAGAGCAGGCTTCCCAGTCTGCTCTATCTATCCCTGCTTCTAGGAAATATCTGATTGGATCCCTAAGGCACTCCAGCACACTCAGCAAAGGTCTGGTATGGTGACCACAGCCCAGCAGAGATTCACACAGTGAAGGGAGGGGGCTCCAAAGTGGCTCAGAGTACTGCCAGAGTTCACATGTGCTAGGCAAGCAGCTGGCCCCAGACCAGAGTCACAGAGACCACAGGAACTGTCTCATCTACACTTGCTGTTCCTTGCTTCCTTCTTTCTCTTTGTAGGGAGCTGATCGTCATCACCCAGGTATCAGCTCAGATGTCACCTCTCCAGCCAGGCTATCCCTTCCCACTTCACATTACAGTGTTTTCTTCTCTTATGAAAAGAAGAAAAATCACTCTATGGATCTTCGTTGCATATGTATTTGTTTACAGTTGGCTGCCAATCAATCCGACCCATAATACATACTCAGAGTTCCTCAGATAGAACTTTAAAGAAAGATAGCATCTGGTCCACTATCACTGAATACCTAGCATTTAGCACTGGCACAGAGAAGATACTCAGGAAATTGAGTGACTTACTGAATGACTAAATGAATGAGTATGGGCAAAACTGGGTTTGAAGCCTGGATCGAATGACTCAGAAGATGGAGCCCTTTATTTGACCCCACCTGGCCTTGGCAAGTACCCTTGGGTGTGGCTCTTGGGGCTATTGGCCCATGAGAGGAGTGTGAGTATGGGGGGGGGGGGGAAGGAGATGCTAAAGAGGAGCTAGTGGCTGTGTAGTTTGTCACTCTGCTAGCCCAGGTCCAAGCCCTGATGGGGAAACCATCCTGGCCACAGCCTGTCCTAGTCCCACACAAGATTCCTTCCACCTCTTAGCTCAAATGCAGAATCACAGTGCTGCACCCCCACCCCAACCATAAATTCATTAAAATGCGTACCCAAAAGTTAATGAAATAATATGCGGTAATAAGAGCTACAAATTGACATGATTACTTTGAGAGCTCAGTGGTAACCCAAGTTGCCTACTTGGCAAAATGGTTCTCCAGTCTTTTGAATCTATTGGCAGAGAAAAGAAAGGGCCAACTCATGGGTTCCCCATGAGCTCTGAGCAGCTTCAGGAGCCTCATCAGAGAGGCCCGCAGGATAACCAGAGTGTGGAATACAGATAATGCACCTTCTCTGCATTTAAGGCCATTCATTAACCCATGTCTCACATAAGCAGGGACAACACCAGAGGGTGGCTGGGGGAGCTTTACTCTCCCTACTCTAATCTTTATCACTCCTTCTCATCTAAATAAAATACACCTTAAGGAGAAACCTTGAGTTTCAAGGTGGGGCCCCCAAAGCTGCTTCCCATGAGCAACCATATGGATGACACAGTTTTGCACTTATTTGCACCTGTCTATCTCCCAAATTTAGCGATAAACTCTGAATGTTAAAATTCACATCCAATTCATATCAGAGCTTAGAAAACAACAGGAAGATCCATGCTGACAGAGGGCTTACAGACGCAGCTCTGTGAAGGTATCAACATTGCAGTAGAGATGGTGCACAGAGGGCCTACAGGCCCCAGGGAGCATGAGGAACAGTCTCAGGACTGTTGGACTTCAGAAGATGGAGAGAGGCCAAGCCTGGCATAGCACCAAGGAGGGCCAGTTGACAGTGAGGCCTGAGAAAGGCCTGTGAGTCAAGCTGAGGAGCTGGAATGAGGGTGGGCCTCCTAACTAGACTCCTGATGGCAATAGTAGTTGTCATGATAATAGTAATGGTAAAGGGCAAGAAGCATTATCAAGATCTTCTCCAGTCTTTCTAACAAGTAAGCAGGCTGAGTTGGCTTAAGTTCCCCTCTCACCCTGCTGATTTCCAAGAAGCAGGCTACTTGACCAGACCATTCCATGAGTCTTTTTGGCAAAAATAGGGAAAGAAATTAACGGAATGTTTGGATGTGGTCTGTTTCAATCCTCAAACAATATTTATTTTAATTTTATTACAATTACCTGATAATTATATTTAAAATTAAGCATCTTTACATTTATTTGTTGTTCATTGATAGTTCTTTTATCTGTGAACTTACCTTTTCATATATTTTGCCCATGTTGTTTAGTTTGGGTTTTTTTTTTTTTTTTTGTCTTTTTATTATTTATTAGTAGAAGGTCTGTATATGCTCTGGCTGTTACTCCTCTGTTTCAGATGCTGTAGCTATTTTCTTGCCCATCATTTATCTCTTCACTTGATTTATGGTATTTTTAAAGATGATGGTTTTTAAATATATTATTTATTTATTTTTAGAGAAAGGTGAAGGGAGGGAGAAAAAAGGGAGAGAAATATCAACGTGTGAAAGAAACATCAATAGGTTGCCTCTTGCACCAGGCCCAGAAGTCAAACTGGTGAGTTTTGGATTTGCTGAATTACGACCAACCCATTGAACTACACCAGCAAGGGCTGATTTATGCTACTTTTTGAAAAATTAGATTTAATTTTTTTGTGAAAATTCTCTAATTCTCTAATTTTTTGGCTTATAGATTTTAGGTATTAGTAAGAATGCAGTTCCTAATGAGATTATAAAATAGTTTTTTTTAATGTTTACCTTTAAAAATAATTTGTAATTTATTTTTAATTATGCTATGGGATTATGATATATAGGTTTTTTTCCCATGTAGATAGCCAATCACCCCTTATTATGTATTAAATATTTCATTGTTTTGCCATTGAATTAAAAAAAATCAAACTCATGATGAACTGTTTTTACCATATGTACATGATATGTTCTAGGTTTGTTTCTCTAATCTTTGACTGTTTACATAGCAAGCTACCATTGACTTAACTGCTATAACTTTATAAAATATTTGGATCTCCTTGTTGTTTTCCTCTTTTCAAATATTCTAGACTACCTCTGGAAACTTCTAGGGGCAGGACGGGGTATCATGTTGTTATATCCATTAAGAGTTTTACTGAGATTTCAATTGAGATTCCATTGAATTTATAGATTAATTTATGGGAGAACTGATACATCTAAATTTTATTGAAGGCAACTCAGTAAATGTTGGTAGCTTTCTTTACATATTTTTATATGTAAAAATATAGATATTTTTATTAGGTTCTTTCCAGATATTGTTGTTTTTAAGAATGAGCTCTTTCCCTGGCTGGTGTGGCTCAGTGCACAGTTCGCAGAGCACTGGCCTGCGAACCCAGCTGTTGAGCTGTCGCTGGTTCAATTCCCAGTCAGGGCACATACCCAGGTTGCAGCTGGAGGCAGGTAAAAGGCAACCATACATTGATAGTTAAAAGAAAAAAGAAAAAAAAAAAAAAAAGAATGAGCTCTTTTCATTTTATTTTCTAATTGTTTTTTTGCTAGCATGTAATTTAGCTGTTCATTTTTCTGTCTGCTACACTGCTAAAATCTCTCATTGGCTTGTCAAGTGATTCTCTTGAGAATATTCTAGGTAGATGATTATATGGTCTCCAAATAATCTCAGTTTGTCCCATTTTTTCAATAAAAATACCATTTCCCTTTTATACTAGCACTGGCTAGAATCTCTAATAAAAAGATTAAATCATGCAATAATAGTTATATTGGCTTTTAAAATTTTATTATCAAGTATGATGACTACTGTAGAGGTCTGATGCCTTTTACACATTGAGAAAGTACATAATTTGCTAGAAGTTTTTTTTTATCATGAAAGTATGTATATTTATCATTTTCAAAACTGGTTTTTGTCCTCTATGAAAATAATTATGTGGTTTTCTTGCACTCCAGTAAAATAGTGATTTAAACTAGATTTTTTCTAAAGTTGAACAAGCTCTGAGACATGTTTTAATATACTGCTGAATTGAATTTGGTAATTTTTAAAAATAAAACTCAAGGTGCTGGCTGAGTTGCTAAGTTGGTTACAGCACCATCCAATACACCAGAAATGTGTAGGTTCAATCCCCAGTCAAGGTGCATACCTAGGTTCAACCCTCAACAGGGGTATGCACAGGAGGCAACTTATTGATGTTTTTCTCTAACATCAATGTTTCTCTCTCTTTCTGTCTTTCCTTCCGTCTCTCTAAAATCAATAAACATATCCTCAGATGAGAAATAAAAATAATAATAAAATAAAACTCAAGGTGGTGGATCCAAGATGGTAAAGGGGTGCGCAAAAGCTACACTCACCTCCTCCCTGAGACAAACTGGAATTACAACTAAATTATAGAACAATCAACCTAAAAACTAGCTGAACAGAAGTCTTATAGCCAAGAATTTACAAAAGAAGCCACACTGAAACTAGGAGGAAGGGTGAAGATACAAAAAGGGCTAGCCTACACACATGGAAGTCAATTGAGAAAATCTGGAGGAATCTCTCAGGTGCAAAGATCCTTCCTGAGGAGTATGGGGTCTCAACCCTACACTGGGCTTCCCAGCTAGGAGCACCAAAGTCTGCAACAGAAGCCCACAAACCATCTGGCTGTGAAAATCAGCAGGGATACCAAGGAAACAGGAGTCTGCTAGAAACCCAGGCATCTTAAGGGGCCAGTACACAAAACCTTGTTTGCAGCCATTCACACTGGGCTCTGGCAAAGGAAGAAAGGCTCAAAGTGGACTGGAGTCATGCCAGGAAAGACAGGGTTGTATAGCTCCAGGGAGAGAGCTAAAGGGACAGCCACCAGGGTCTCTGTGATCTGGCAATGTCTCTCTCACATTGCCAACAGACACTACCTTTCCTGGGTCTAAAGCTGCTCTCCATATGGCATTAGCCTGGAAGAATGGAATAACCCCACCTTTCTGACCCCACAGTGGTCCAGTTCTGCTGAGCTCATGCCTTGCAGAATTGTCAGCTGGTTATGGCCAGCCTGGACTGACAATGTAGATTTTCTAGGAAGGCTCTTAAAGAGGTTCAGATTGAATCAGGGATGCACTAAGTTGTGTGGCTCTAGGGTGGGACCATTTTTCCCTTGCATTCCCAACCACTGCCACCATTCCTGTGCAGAGCCATCCCTTCATATACCAAATCTTGGCCTGTTTGGTCATGAAGAACTCTGATGACCTCACCCTGATGACTGCCTAAGACCCTGCCCCACCACAAACATCTGTGGAAACCCAGCAGGTGGTAGCTAAGCTTGGTGTACCCTGAAACATTTGGTGAGTGACCTCAGACCTAGCATTGGTACTGAGTTTGAATCTATCAATCTGATGAATACCAGTTGTCTCTACATGGTGACTTACTGAGAACCCACCTCATGCAACTGGCATACTACCAGAGGCTTTTAAAATGACTGAGTCTATCAGGCAGCCAGCAGGCAGAGGTGGGAGCTGGTTCTCGAAGTGTTTTGGCTTTTTGCTGACCTGTTTTCAGTCTTGGTGCTGGTGGAAGCTGGCCATGATTTGCAACTTGGTCACTCCTATGTACACCAAAACACAGCACAGGCAGCCACAAATTGTGTACTGTTTTGTAGTTCCAAACAGGCAGCCTAGGGCTGGCCACAGGGAATGCCAGACATTGGTCTAAACCAGAATTCCTCACAAGATGCCCCAGAACCAACACACTCAGTGGCAGGCTTTAGAACACATCACAGCAGGGTCTAGTTAGCTTCACAAGTGGAACATTAAAAAGGAGATCTCGGCAGGCATCTGAAGCAAATTCCACTTTATTTGGTCAGCACCTGCACAGCAGCTTGTATACTGTGGTCTGGGTTTATCCGTGCAGTCATCCAGCCTAAGGTTTGACCACATGCATGAATAAGTAAATAGCAATTAAAATTCAATTACAACAGGAAGGCTCACATAACCCACACAAGGGACATTTCTGGAACCCCCTCGCTCAGGTGATCAGGGAGACTATACCTCTGAGCCCTGCAAGAAATTCACTACATAAGGCAATTCTGCCAAGACCAAAAGATATAGTAGCTTTACCTAAAACATAGAAACAAATGCAGGAGGGCAGCCAAAATGGGAAGACAATAAAACATGCCCCAAAAGAAAAAGCAGGAGGAATACCCAAAGAAATAACTAAATAAAGTGGAGGCAAGCAATCTACCAGATACAGTACTCCAAAAGATCCAATCATTTCCTCCTATCAGAGGTAAACCATAATACTTACTCTCATTGCTATAAACCAACTTGTCTTGTTTCTCAATATTTTCATATATGTGAAATCATAGTATTTATTCCTTTGTGTTTGACTTGTTTTGCTTGGCATTATGCCTCTGAGGCTCATCCACACAGAAGCATATAGCATGGTGCTTTTCATGTGTTGTGTAGTCCATTCTATGGCTGTATCACAAGTTATCTATTCTACTGTTGGTGAACATTTGTGTTGGTCTCAGTTTGTGGGTGTTGCTAATAACGCTGCTATAAACATTCTAGTATGTATCTTTTTAGAACAGATATCTATACATACCTTTTGGATACACATTGAGAAACAGAACTGCTGGTCACAGGGTATACATTTGAGGATGACTGTCAACTTCCCAAGTAATGTATTCACATTGCCATTTAAAATTTACCTTAAACAATCAGCATTTATCTACTCTTTAAAAATAGATTTTACCATGGACATGGACAGCAAGTGGGATTAACTTTGTTGGGGAGTGGGTGGGTAGGGAAGGAGACAGAGGAAAGTAAAAAGGGGATGAATATAATACAACAACAATAAAATTAAATTAAAAAATAGATTTTATTTTATTTGATCAGTTATGTTTTGTATTATATATTTTTGCATGTCTTTGAATATTTTTCTTCTTGCTAGAGCTTATCATTTAATATTTGGTTTTTACTTGTTTTAGAGAGTGTCTGTGGAACCTAAATGTTTGACTTCTTGCATGCCTGAAAATGTCTTTATTTTGCCTTCACAATGAGTGATAGCTTTGTAATAGTTATGCTTGGTATCTAGTTATAGTTCCAAGTGGTTTTCACTCATAATTTTGAAGATATTGCTTGATTATTATGTTAATTTCCTGAGAGGCCCTGTCAACCTCAGCATTCATGAAATTTTTTTTTGAAGTTTGAAGAGAATTTCCTCTATTATTTCTAGGAAAAATTCTCTCTAAGCTCTCTTGAACTCATATTTGATGCGTTTGACAGTTTTTCTTTCTTGACCCTTAACTTTTACTTCATGGTTTCTTTAAAAATTTTTAAATTTATTTTTCAATTTTATTATTTTTCAATTACAGTTGTCTCATTTTCCCCTCTATTGCTCTCCCATGCCCCACCCTCCCACCTTCATTCCCATGTCAATCCTCCCTTTGTTGTCTATGTCCATATTTCATGCTTTCTATTTTTTTGTACTTTTATGATAATTCCTCAGGTTTTTCTAGATTACCATTTTGATCTTCAGCTGTACTCTTTCAATTTTTTAATCCATCTATTAAACTTCTGGTTTTCCTAATTTAGCAAATAAGTTTCTCATATCCTTATTTGGCTATGAAGGCAATATCCTTGTGCATCTCTCTGAAACCATTAATTATACTTATTAAAAATTCCTGACCTCCTTTTTTTAAAAAATCAAATCTTATTTCTCAGATATATATTTTTGTTGTTGATGATATAATTTGGTGACTCCCTTTCATAGTTTTACTATTCAGAGAACACAACAGAAAGACTTTTTCATTAATAATGCACAGATTCTCAAATCATCTCACATATTTGCAAACAGATCTGAGCAGTTAGTGGCACTGCTGCTAAAATGGAGCTTGACCAAAGGGGTTCACTTTAGCTGTGTCAGGGGAGAATGGTGACAGCTTTCAAGGCCTATATAGTTATTCCCTTCCACCCTTCTTTCTCTTCCCCTTCTTAGCACCACTTCCCATTGTTCTAAAATTGTAACTGCTGTACTGATTGGTTTGGTGGCCTCCCATTAGGGAATTTGTTGTTAGATCCTAGAAGTGAAAGGTAAGTTGAGGTGTCTTCCTTTCTTCCTTGGGTGGACAAGAAAACCAGTAGGTATGAAAATCCCTCCAAAGTGCCAAGAAAATAGGATCAGTTAACCAATTCAAAATGCAGAAGGGGCCAAAAAGGGAAAACTGAACCTGGGTAAAGAATAAGCAAGGACACAGGTGAATGTGGTTGGCAGGTGAGGAATTTTCCCTAGGTAATTCCTATGGATGGTGTTGAGTGCTCATGGCTGAACTTGATGGGCCATTGGGGTACAGACAGTGGATGGGTTTTCTTGGCCCAAAGGTTCTTGGTGGGATGGATGAAATTTCTAGCCCCAGGCCCACTCCTACAGGACAGGCCCTGGAATCCCCCTTGTTGGACTCCCAAGTCTTCCCCTTCCTGCTTTTTATTTATTTTATTTAAAATGTTTTTATTTATTATTTTTAGAGAGAGGGGAAGGGAGAGAGGCAGAGAGGGAGAGAGACATCAATGTATGGTTGCCTTTCACCTGCCTCCAACTACAGACCTGGCTGGAGACCTGGCTTGCAACCTGGTTATGTGCCCTGGCTGGGGAATCGAACCAGTTACCTTTGGGTTCACAGGCCGACTCCTTATTCATTGTGCCACCAGCCAGGGCTTCTTCCTGCTTTGTATAAGAATCAAACTTTGTGTCTTTTGTTTCTCTGTGACTAGGATAAATATAGGATGATTCTAATTGTGTATAGACCTTGTAAATAAAGGAAACCCAAGATCTTTCTCCAAGCCCAGTCACGATATCTTTGCAACTTAGAATTTCAGTCTAATGTGTATTATGAACATTTTTTCTGCTAGATCTAAGAAATTCACCCATATTCCCTGGTTGGTTGAGGGTTTTTTCCCATGAATCTATAGAAAGTCTTCATCACAACTTGATAAAAGAGAGGTGCTTTTAAGTGTTTTTATAGTTTTTTTTTACCTACAGACTTGTTGCCCATTATAATCATCTGTCAGATAAAGCAGTAGTATGCATTGATTCCTTTGGTTGCTTTTATTTATGTACTTTCTTGTAGCCATTGAAAAAGGAAGAAAGGCAAAGGCAGAGAGAAGCACATTCATATCTCCTCTCAGAAAATTCTCACCATCAGTTTAAGGATAAGAAGCACAAATAATGCTGCACAATAATAAATATAGAAATAAAACCCCTGAGGATTCTAATAACCAACAATTACTATTCTTTCAAATTAGATACTGGAATATGCAGAAAACACTCTGCATCTTTAACCAATAGATGATACTTCTATGTTTGGGAATAAATAAATTCTTATAGGTAAATTATTCCTGCAAGTGAATAGAACTCAAATCAGAGAGGCCATTGTGCTGACTCCAGTTGTATGAGGCCATTACCCAGACTCTGGAGGAGAAGAGAAATAGTAGAGACTCTGAGACAGAGTCCTAGGTGATTCCTCCCATTGCAGGAACGCAGCCAGCTCTGTCACCTCCTGGTCATGTCCCTGAGACAGCCATACCAGTGAAATGGGATGGCTGCACTTAGATATTTTATAGCTAGAAAATAGATAAAGCCACAGAAGAAAAGATGCGGCTTCAAATAAATCATCAATTTTGTTTCCCCTTTTCCTTTGAATATTTTCTATAAACAGTGAGCATCATTCCATCTCCTACATGCTGAAAGGACACACATGCATTCAAGGGAGAGTCAGGGCCTAAGATGGAAGGAGGGGCTGAGACTAAAGAGATAACTATGCAAACCACACCCCACAAGGTCCCCCATCTTGTACCCTCACCATGGCTGATTTTCCGGCCGTTTAATTTTGTTCCATTCCAGTTATGCATGAGTGTTAGCCATGCATCAGCATGCACTCTGCATTGATGACACAGTAGTGAACACTTGGCATACTCCCTGCCCTTGCAGAGCTTCCAGTTTGCAGGGGAAAGTACCAGACATTAGTGAGAAAATCACACAAATATAGCATTACAAACTCTGATAAGTTCGAAGGCTCTGAGAAGTATAATCGTCTGGGCTTGTAGAAGCATGTACTCCCAAGTTGTCTGCAAAGGAAAGGCCAGCAGGTCCTGGGCCTGGTTTCTAGAGGTCACTATGCTTTCCTGCCCAGACCTCTGGGAAGAAAGGCCATTCCATGCTGGTGGCCTATCTTGTGGGCTGTTGAAGCAGTCTCATATTGCCTCCAGGAGACATTCTTTTCCTGTCACTGCAACCCACCTTCCTCCAGTGTCTCCACCCTTCTCCACCTCATCCACTTCTTACTTCCATTCTGCATCCCCCTTGGCCACTTATAAAGGTGTAGGCTTTAACAAGTCACAACTTCTCTGGACCTCAGTTTCCTTGTCTATGAAATGGGGATAATCACAGTAGCCTCAGAGAGGGTCAGGGGCCTCCTGTGAGGTTTCAGTGAGTCAACACCTGTAATGAAAACAGCACAATTTTTATCCTCTGCTCCTTAAAACATGCTTTTAGTACTTATTGCTCTTCAGGACTGTCAACATGCCTTCCTGCCCATGATGGGGTTCTCAGCAGTTGACCTAGGACCTTCCTTAAGAGAAGATGCCTCTCAGCTTCCTTTTCATCAGTGTGTCCATACCAGGCTTTTCTACCCCAATCTTTACAGTTCATACTGTGTGCTCATATCTATTCCCTCCATGGATTGGGGGTCAGGCTCCCTATATTGCTTAATTAGAAATCAAGCCCTGGAAAGGAGGAGTCACTAAGTGTGTAGATGCTATGGGAAGTCACCTCTCAGTGGTCAAGGAACATACAGGTGCACAGGAATCAGGAAGCTGGAAGGTACCTACTACCTAATGCTTGGCCTCAGGAATGTCCTCAGCTGACTCACTCAACCAGCTACTCCTCTGGAAGTGGGGATGGGTTTTGGGGGCATGTTTGAAATGTACTGAATTCATGTCAGAATCCTTTATTGATGCCAGGTTTGGGCCCTGTTGGGAGGCAAAAAAGCAACTGGGTGCTTGTGGCAGAGGAAGAACCCCACCACCTTAGCTGTAGGGGATCCCAAAGAACTGGGAAGAGAGAGACTGATGGAGAGCCTGCATATGAAGCTCACTGCACTGAGTGCTGGGACTCTGAACACAAGAAGCTCTCCAAATCCAACCAGGTAGCACAGCTCTTGTCCAGTGTTCTGCTTTAATTCCCTACTTGTTTCAATGGACAGAGATTCTGCATCTCAGGCTTGGAACCTTGCCACCAAAATTATTCAAGAACCCCAAGAGCTAGGCAGAGACAGAGGCTCCCATTTGGTTTGAGGTTGACAGCTGTTTGAATGCACAACTGCAGGAAAGGACACACACTGAGTAGACACCTGTGGCTAGCATGGTATGGGCAAGCTACCCAAAAGCCAGACAGAGAATTATCCTCTGGGGCTGTGGCCACTTTTTCCTGCTGGGGGACCTCAGGGAGGTCACACCAGTCTTGATGAGAGGTTCTGATGACAATAAAAGGAATCCTTAAATCCCTGTGTGAAGCTGCCACCATCTCCACTATGCCTTTGAATATTAAAGACTCTTTGGAGGAGTAGGCACTTCCAAACCAAAAAAAGTAAGGGTCCATTTATGCCCTTCCTCAAAAAATGGCAATGCTGGCTTGCCTTACATTTATATAACTTAAGGTAACTCAAAAGGTAACAAAGCAAATCACTCCCAGGTGACTTAAGGTCTCCATTTGTAGATAGGGGAGCAGCTGCATAATTTTAAGTTTCTGCTTGAACAGGCACTTTCATTACCCTTAGAACCTCTATGGCTGGTTTCTGGAAAGATCAACTCCAGGAGGAAGGAAGGAGTTAGCTCTTCCTTCCCTTGAGAGCCTGTTGGCTCCATGTGTTGGAGGGGAAGAGCAAGTCTCCCTTTCAATACTATGTTCCAGGAGTGATCTGAAAGCCATTCTGTTGGCTCCCTTAGCTCAGGGGAGTCTTACTGGTTCTGTCCAAAGGCTTCTCTATATATGGAATATAGGGAAATGAATAGAGCAAAGTCTGAACTATACAGAACTCTCAGTTCTGATGTGGGGGAAAATGATCCATACAGAAGAAAGGAAGAGAAAACCTACCTAAGAAAAGAGGTACCATTTTACTACTTTAAAAAAATCTTTATTTCTACTGGCCATTGGTTAGACTGTCATCCTGATACACCAAGTTTGAGGGTTCAATCACCAGTCAGGGTACATACAAGAATCAGTCAATTAGTGATACAACAAAAAGATGATATTTTTTTCTCTCTTCCTCTCCTCCCCTCTCAAACCAATGAAAAATAACCATCTTTCTTTCCCCTTAGTAGATTGATTACAAAAGTTGTCCTGATTTTTTACTTCTTCCTATATCCACATTATTAATGATGTGACTGTGCAGTTCCTCCCATCAAGATGTGCAGTTTATTTCCCAACCCTTGAGTCTGAGCTGGCCCCTGACTCCCTTTGGTCAACAGAATGTAGCAGATGGAAGGAATTTTGATTCTGGGGTTAGGCCATAAGAGGTTTTACATGTTTCCTTTCTTTTATTCCTTTCCTTTTTTAAAAATTTTATTGTTATTGTATTACATCCATCCCCTTTTTTTCTCCCCTCTGTCCCCCTCCCCACCCACCCACAACCCCCAAAGTCAATCCCACCTGTTGTCCATGCCCATGGCTTCCCCATACTAGGTTCTTGTCTAAACTGCTCCCCTTCCTTGCCTCTGCCTGCCCCCTCCCCACAACCCCTTTCCCCCTGACCGCTGAAGGCCTATTCACTGTATTCATATATTTGGTTCTGTTTTCCTTGTTCTTAGTTTTGTTCATTATTGTCCTGTAATGGGTGAGATCATATGGTATTTGTCCTTCACTGACTGGCTTATTTCACTAAGCATAATACTCTCCAGTTCCATCCATGTTGTTGCAAAGGGTACAAGTTGTTTCTTTCTTTCTGCTATATAGAATTCCATTGTGTAAATGTACCAAACTTTTATGATCCAATCATCCACTGATGGGCACTTAGGCTGTTTCCAGCACTTGGCTATTGTAAATAGTGCTGCTATGAACATAGGGGTACATAGGTTCTTATGAATTGGTGTTTCAGGATTCTTTGGTTAAAGTCCAAGTAGTGGAATCACTGGATCAAAGGCAGTTCCATTTTTAGTTTTTTGAGGAAACCCCATACTGTTTTCCACAGTGGCTGCACCAGCCTACATTCCCACCAACAGTGCATGAGGGTTCCCTTTGCCCTGCATCCTCGCCAACACTTGTTGTCTGTTGATTTGTTGATGATTGCCATTCTGACAGGTGTGAGGTGGTATCTTATTGTGGTTTAAATTTTCACCTTTCTGATGACTAGTGATGTTGAGCATTCTTTCATGTGCCTCTGGGCCCTTTGTATATCTTCCTCAGTGAGTTGTCTGTTCAGGTCCTTTGCCCATTTTTGAATTGGGCTGTGTGTCTCCCTGGTGTTGAGTCGCATTAGTTCTTTCTATATTTTGGAGATCAGACCCTTGTCTGAGGTATCATCGGCAATTATGTTTTCCCATACAGTTGGTTCCCCTTAAATTTTGTTGATATTTTCTTTAGCTGAACAGAAACTTTTCAATTTGATATAGTCCCATTTGTTGATTCGTTCTTTGATTTCCTTTGCCCTTGGTGAAGTATCAGTAAACATATTTTTGCGTAGGATATCCAAAAGTTTACTGCCTATATTTTTCTCCAGGACCTTTATGGTGGCACTGCTTATGTTTAAATCCTTTATCCA
>PVIW01016600.1:0-16215 GCA_004026585.1 Noctilio leporinus | reverse complement strand
AAAAAAAAAAAAAAAAAAAAGGAGGAAGGAAGAAAAGAATAAAGAAAGGGTTTAGAAAGGCTGGGGAAGGGAGGAATACTTAGATTGAGGACTGGGAATGTGTTATAGCCACAGAGTGAATAGACTTTAATTCGAGAGTAGGGGAGGGTCTTGGATATTTAGGTGGATTGAGGTATGGGCGGGATTAAGAATATGTGAGGAGTAACTTTTGCAAAGGATATGTTGAGGCTTAATAGTTCATATTGCTGTCGGTATAATTCAGGTGCTTGAGATTGGCAGCAATCCCTTTCCTGATGCTGCCTCTTTTTCTTAGTCAGGACTTTACAGTCTATAGTCTATATTCTAGCCGGTCTTGGTGTGTGGCAGGGCCTCTGATTGTCACAGTAGGGCTGATTCTGAGTGTCCGCCCCCAGGTAGGCTGGGCCTTCCGCAGCCTGGCTGGGTTTTAGGGCTACAGATGTTCTGGAGCCAGCAGGCAGCCCCCTCCCACTCCTGGCGGAGTTTCCTGCTCAGGACAGCCCCCAGCACTTCTGCAGGGCAGCCCGCAACTTTGCCGGTCCCTGTGACGACTGGCCCCACCCCCGCAGTTCCGGGAGGAGGCCGGGCCTGTCAGTCAACACTGTCCGGGGTCCGCCTACACTGTCCCGCCCTTCCGGGGCGAGCACCACGCCTCCAAGCCAATCAGCTCTCCACAGAGTCCTTTATGCGGTCTCTGTGATGAGCCCCTCCCAGGCATAGGCGGTGCGGCCTTTGTCTCCGGCAATGGTGTGTTAGCCCACCATAAGTTCCCGGCTTGCCGGCTCTCTGGCTCACCGTTTGGATTTTCCCACGGAGCCTGGGGGCCTGTGTGGTTGGGCCGGGCTGGGACTCCCCCCTCGCAGGGGCCTCTAGCTGCTGTTTCCCCAGCGGCCCAGCAGCTCCGTTTTTCGGCCCTCTCGCCGCCCCGGCCGGTGCACCTCCCGCTCCCCCGCTCCGGCTTCCCGCAGGGCTCTTCTCCTCCGCCTCTGGCCCCGTGCGGAGCCTCCTCTCCCTGTTGCCGGGGTGAGTCTCTCACACAGTCCCTCCCCTGCAAGAGTTCAATTCCGCGTTCCCTACCGCGTTTGCCCTCGCTGCCCGCACTTCACTGCTGAGATTTCCAGTCGCCAGGGAGCCTGAAACTGGCCTCAGTCAAACGCACCCCTCTGGGCAGAGCCGCCCCTGCCCAGAGCTGACCTCGGCCCACCGGCTGGTCGGTCGGGAACGCCTCACCTACTGTCCTGCTGGCCTCCTCTGCCTCTGGGCTCTGTTCCCCTGTGTCCAGATGCTGCCTGTTCCAATCCCCAGGGTCCTGAAGACGTCTCACGCTCCTTATCCTATCCTCTAGCTGCTTTGGTACTCGAGAACACCATCAGCACTGCTCTCTACTCTGTCGCCATCTTCCCTCCTCATCCTTCATTTTGATTTAAGGAATCATAGGAAAGAATGTGGGTGCCACGTTACAGTAAAAGCTGAAGAGTAAAGGCCATCCTTTAAGACTGCAATAAGCTCTTATTTGCTTGGGTACCTGATTTCATCTTCCTACATATTTATATATTTTGTCCTTTATAGTTAATGACATGTGATATTTGCAAGTCAAATGCCAGGTTTTCTAATATCACAGTTACGCACAATGTAAAATTAAAGTCAGTAGTTAAATCTATTGAATGTATTTTCTAAGTTGAAACAATTCAATAAGCTAGTGACCCATTTCCTTAAGGAAACAAATACATTTTATAGGGTTTTCCTCTTGCTTCAAGGCTTTTCACATTTTGAAGATAAATCACCCTGGCTGGTGGCTCAGTAAATTGGTGCCAGCCTGTGAACCCAAAGGTCACTGGTTTGATCCCCAGTCAGGGCACATAACCATGTTTAGCTCCAAGTATTTGGCCGTAACTGGAGGCAGATGAAAGGCAACCATACACTGGTGTTTCACTCCATTTCTCTCCCTTTCTTCCTCCTTCCCTGTAAAAATAATGAATAAAATCTTAAAAAAAAAAAAGTAGGTCTAATTACAGTTTTTGCAACAAATGACATAATGGTTTGCATAGCAAAGCTTTGTATTTAATTAATTAATCCTCACCTGAGGTCATGCTTATTAATTTTTTACAGAGAAGAGAAGGGAAGGGAAAGAGGGAAAGAAACATCAGTGTGAGGAAAACATCAATTTGTTGCCTCCCACATTCATCCTGACTGGGGATCAAACCCAAAACCTAGGCATGTGCCCTGACTAGGAATCAAACCCAGTCAGTGGCTGGAACAGAATGTCATTCCAGCCCTTATGGGAAGAAAATAGGGATAGAGGGGAGGTCAGAGCTTTATTCAATAGGATAGATCTTAGGTCCTAGAAGGTATCTATTCAGAGACCTGACTTACCCAGTGCAGGTTAAAGTAGAAATGCACTGCTTAGCTGATTCAGGGTGGCTTTAAAGGAAATCATAAGCTCTTGGTTTACCCAGGTAAAGCCACAAGGCTCATTCTAGACCTTAACCACTGATAAAGATAGAATTTCTAATGTGCTTCCTGGTGTGATCTGGATTAGCCCACAAACTTTGATGGGGATGAGTCCCTAGGTAGAACTATTTGAAGCTGAACTTGAAGACAAAAAATAACAAAATGATTAAATCACTCTTATTTATTCACATATTTAACAGATCCATTGATAACTCACTAGAATGAACAACATTGTTTTAGGGGTTGGAGACTAGCAATAAATAACAGCTACACTTCTTTCTTTGGCAGCATGTGTGTTAAAAGCTTAAAAGCTAAAAAAACAAAAGGGGTTATTTATATGTATTTTCTAGATTCTTTAAGGAAATATTACATAGCTCCTCCTTTTCACTCACTCCATAACCTTACTGAGTTCTCCATAGTATCACAGGAAAAGATGACAATATTTTAGCACAGAAAGAGTCTGCTGAGGGTGAGGTTTCCCAGACCAGCTTACTTGTTTTGTGGCAAAGATTCCCATCCCTTGTCCAGGGCTTTGTTAGCCTGGGGTCCATTCCTGTGGTTCCTGTACTTGGACAGCAATCACAAGAAGTGGGAAAAGCAGGTGTTGATCAAGGCCAACCATTAGTCAACAGTAGCAGTTTCACACGTTTGAAACTATTTGGTTTGTTTGTTTTTATTTTTGTTTTTATTCAGTTTGATTTGTATCACCTGTTTGGCCTAAATACTTGCCACTGTATTGTGAAGCTCAGGATTGGAAAGTCAATGTCCTTTGATATCACACAGCTTTAATACCCCATTGTTATAATTAATGCCATCCTGAAATCTCTCAAAAGAATGTACATATGGTAATGGTACTTAAGAAGTGATTACAGATTGAGGGTTCATTGCTGATTTGAAAGGAGAGACTCTTAAAGGTTCACTAGTTTTACAGGAAGGTAAAGTTTATCTTTTAGAGTTATTTATAGATAATTCTTAATGGACAGATCTCATGAGAAAATGATACACAGATAACCCTCTTGCCCCTTGGTCCTTAGATGTTTCCCTTCTTAAAAGCCTATCTATTCTTGAAGTTAGAACCACAAAGCTCATACCTGGGCTTTTCTCTCTGTCAGCCGGGTGACCCTGAGCATGGCCCCTAACCTTGCTGAGCTTCATTTTCTGATTTGTAGTTAGCAATTGTCAAAACAAGTGAAGGGACTGATTTTTGTACTGTAATTGCCCGCTAACACATTAGCCCACCTCCTTTCATGGATGCTGGCAGAAGACCACAATACTTTGGGTCAGAAGCAGCTAAGATGTTGAATCCCAACCCTTAGTAATTCTGTGGCAAGAAATTTTGACTTTCTGGCTTCTTCTCTGGAGACCTAGGCTTTATTTATCCCCCATCTTTTCAATCAAGATCACTTTTCATCAAGTATTTGGCTTCCAGAATTGTATTGATATGGAATGTTAGTTGTTATATTGACTCCCTTTTTTCTTTTAGGAGGAAGGAAAATGTCAATTTTTAGGAGTCAATTTTTATTAAGCACAGCTTAATAAAAATAATTCCTACAAGCACATGTTTAGAAGTGTGTGTTCTGAGCTATTATAAGTGTTGTTACATTCCTCCAAGTTACAAGTTATTAGTTGTATGCACAAACCTAATATATACTGGGCTGTGACATTTAATTATTTTTTCTTAACAATATTTTCTCCTTTAGAGGTAATAAACTTATCTACTTTGCTGTGTATAGACCTTTTGGCACAAACACAATTTTTCTAACTCCTTCAAAGGGTCATAATTGTTTCATCTCAGAGTGAAGTTAATGTCATGTGACCTTGTGTAAAATTTTTGTCCTGATTGTTCCACTAACTGGCTATATTGTCCGTTTTACTTCATTTCCCTGATGTAAGAAATTGGTGCTTTTGTGTAGATCCAATATAATATTTTACATATTTAAATTATTTGAACACAGAAAAAATATCACATGACTATAAGGAATTATTTAAAGGGAAGTATTTATTGCACAGAATTTAAACTTAAAAACAGTGCTATTTTTTTTCTGATTTGTTATTTTGGTTGACTTCTTTGTACACTCTCCAATTCCTTGATATTCTCCTTAAAATATAAATTCCATCCTAGATGCAATACCTTTAAAAGAAACTTACCCATGCCAAATATATTGCTCTCTGTTTTCACTTTATTAATATGCTTTATTCCAAACCTTTGTCAGCTTTTGAAGTGTATGTTGAATTCCATTTTAATAAAGATCACTGTAACATCCAGTGCTCCAAAGGGGAATAGTTCCAGATTCCAAAACACATGAGAAGGGCCCATGACAGCTCAAATATGCTTTTCCTGATTTGGATACAGCAATTCATATTAAACAAAAAATTCTGTTCACAAAACATATTCAGAAATCTCTGCTACCTCGTGATACTTTAAATGTAAATCTTGTCCTTTAAGTAAAGTCATAGGTATAGCAGATAGTTGAAAAGCATGGAAATTGTCACTTAGTACTTAACACTTGATTACTTTAGATGAAAATACAGGAGTGTCTGCATTTTAAGATTACTGGCTGCATTGCGACTCAGAAGAGGGCAATTCAGAGTGTAAGAAGCATCAGCACTTCCCACAAACATGAGTCAGGAATTTACAGTGGGTGGAACTGAGTCGCTAAGTACATCAAAAGCTAAATCCAAAAAGTGTTCTGAGATGTTTCACAATAATGTTTGGAAAGAAATCTACCACACCTCAAAAGCCCCATGGGTGTCATAGCCTTCCAAAGCAACTGTCCATGTCTCTGGCCATTTTAAAACATGGCTGCACATTTTTGATGTCTACCCCATCTTGACTTAGGGTTTCTGTGACCTCTTTTTGAATCTGGCAAGCTCTAATAGAATGGAGTGTAAATGATAGTATGGGACTCAGAGGCCACTCAGCTTATCTTGGAGTCTGGAGCACTTCCCTGTAGCCTTGAGTGGCCACGTAAAGAGTCTTACTATCCTGACATTGTCATGCCATACTAAAGTCCATGTTACACAGAAAAGCCTCATAATGACATTCTGGTTGACAGTTCCAGCTAAGCCCAAATGGATTCACCCCAACCCTGGCACAAGATAAGTGAGTGAAAATTCCTCCGGATGATTCCAGCCCCTAACCAGTGAAGTTCATTCAGTTTTAATCTTCTCACCTTGGACACTAGACCTGGAGCAGAGACAAGCTGCCCAAGCCATGCCCAGTCTAGATTTCTGACCCACAAAGCTGTAAGCATAGTAACATGATGATTATTTTACCCCGTGACATTTGGGGATGGTTCATTTTGCAGCCATAGACATAGCTAACTAACCTTAAATCAGCAACAGCCTTGAAAGAACTTTGCACTGTACTATACAAAATTCAAACATAGCATTGGACAACATTTAAATCAATCACTTTGCAAAAGTCAAGAGGAACATAACAAATGATATTTTGAAATCAGCATTCTAATTACTCTCAACTATTGTGTTTAGTAATAATTGTATTGAACATTACTTATTCATTTTTTTTTGCTTGCTAGTTTTAATGTAAGCCCATTTTGCACTTCTTAAAAATTTAGAGCCTCTCAGAAATACATGCACTTTTCTGATGAAAACAATTATACTCACCATAGTAGACAGAAAATATATCAGAATGTCTAATAGAAATAATATGTGTCATTTAAAAAATAAATTTTAAGACGTACACAAAGTCAGGATTAGAGATAGAGAGTTTTAGTTGGAAGATGTTCCCAAAAATATGCCTTAATTATTAGCATTGCTTGGTCTCTCGTGTGAAATTTTTTTTAATTTAATTTTATTGTTGTTGTATTACATCCATCCCCTTTTTGCTCCCCTCTGTCCCCCTCCCCACCCACCCATTCCCCCCAAAGTTAATCCCATGTGTTGTCCATGTCCATGGTTCCTTCATGTGAAATTTTTAATTTACAAAGTACTCTTTGTCAAAAGCCTTTTCCTTTTTGTTTTTACTCATATCCAATTCACTATTTTCCTGAATACTCATAAAGCACAATGATGTTTATACTCAGAATGATTCTCTAAAATTACATATATCTTTTTTGATTTTAAAGAACTTTAGTATCTTTGTCACATTTAATTTTTATAAAAATTAGATGTTATCTATGTTCTTTGCAATGGTTTATGTCAGTTAAAGATATAACTAGAGAATTTCACAGAAGTTTCTGTTAAATAAACTTAGGATATAAATGCTCATTTAGAAATAAATGCTGTAGATAACCTTGAGATAGGTATACTCATTTCAAAATTTCAACTGAGATTATTCAGCTATTATTTTGGAATGAGAAAAATTTAGTAAACAAATTCCTAAGTAACCTTTATGCTTCCTGAGTGAATAACAGGTGATTATTATTAGTTTTTAGACCCCCTTCCCCAACTAAAGATAAGCAATCCACTTAGAAACAGTCAGGCTTCTAAGTAAATTACAGGTTGAATAATAGCAATGATACCTGCAGGTCATACATCCTGATCAAGGAATTCATGGCCCTTTGAAGATCATAAACACATAACATCAGTTAACCTCATCATGCTCAATTTTACAGATAAGGATACCAAGAAGAATAATAGGTAAGACAATATTTGTGCATACAAACAGTCTTTTAAGAGCTTTCTCTCTATTCCCTAATGTAATTCTTACAAACAGCTAGATGAGGTAGAATTATTTCATTTTGTAGCTGAGTAAACTGAGGTCAAGAGAGTTAAAGCATCACCTCCAAGATCATCTAGACAGTAAATAGTAAATACAAAATTTAAAACAAATCAGGGGGAGGGAGGAGGCAGAGGCGGGGAAGGGGAGCAGCTTAGACAAGAACCTAGTATAAAGGAACCATGGACATGGACAACAGGTGGGATTGACTTTGAGGGGAATGGGTGAGTGGGGAGGGGGACAGAGGGGAGCAAAAAGGGGATGGATGTAATACAACAATAATAAAATTAAAAATATATATATTAATTTCTGTAGTTATTTAATCCAGTTAAAGCTTTCCTAAAAAGCATAGGCTGGCAGTCAATTACTCACCAGTCTTATAATCAGATAGATTAAGTAAATAATTATTTACTAATTTTTCTTATATATATTTTAATTAATGGCTTTAAAAAGCTTTTTCCTTGGCACTCACTCCACTAGTTAAACATTTTTGGGAAAGACATTGAACCAGACTCCCTGACTTTATGGTCTTGATCTCTGCCCTGTAGTGCTGCTGAGCAAAAATCCAGGTGTTAGGTGAACTGCCTTTGGCTTGGGAGCAAGAAGAACTTGATTCTGAGCCTTTTGACATTAAATCCCTTACTTTTTCATTGTTTTAAAAATCTACGTCACAAAATCTCTTTTCCTCATCTTTCCATCTGCCTCTTTCCATGTGTATGTCTCCTGATTACACATCGATTTGCTCCTAGTTCTTTCTATTCTGGGTCTAATTGTACATACCTAAAATCCTCCATTCCTTACACAGTACTGAATCAAGGATACTATGAGAAATACATAGTCCTGAAAAGATTTACTCCATAGAGGTTAAAGTATATGTACAATACCTCTGTCAACAGACCCACTAAATTATGAATATAAATTAAGTGAAAACTGCCCACTTTTCCCTTCAAAACACCCCTCTAGAACATTCTAGCCTGCAGATTTCCACCCCTCACGTTCAAGGTTATGCTACATCTGACCTGGATCACTGCTCCCAAATGGTCTCCAAACACTCACTGTTCCTACCTCCAATTAGTTTCCCACAGGTGTCCAGGACCTGGTCTTTGAAATGCAAATGTGATCTTTTTAAAAAGATTTTATTTATTATTTTGAGAGAGTGGGGAAGGGAGAGAGAGGCAGAGAGGGAGAGAAATATCCATGTATGGTTTGCCTTTCACCTGCCTACAGCTACAGAGTTGGCTGGAGACCTGACTTGCAACCTGGTTATGTGCCCTGGCTGGGAATCCAACCAGCGACCTTTGGGTTTGCAGGCCAGCACCGTATTCACTGTGCCACCAGCCAGGGCAAATGTGATCATTTTTATATCTTGTCTAAAATCTCTTCCTGGCTTTTCATTGCTCTTAAAATAACTGGACCAAGGGATTTTCCTGTGGTTCAGCCCCAGGGTATGAAGTCCATATTCCTCCTCCCACTGCAAATGCACATCTTCTTTCCCTCTTTCACACCCTCTTGATTCCCTCCAGCCACAGAAGTCTCTTCCTCTCCCTTTTTACCTGCTTTACTCCTACTCATTTTAGACTTCCTTTTAAATATCATTTGTTGGGGTAACCTACCGAGGCCAGTTCATATGTTGCCATTTTTCAACTCAGATCCTAACAGCCTCATTCCTGTCTGCACAGCACGCAGTAGCCTGCACGTTGACGCTGACTGCAGGGTGCTTTTAGGAAATGTTCTCTTCTTCGCTGACAGGGGAAAGCTCTCACCTACACTCTTTGGCAAACTGGTGGCCACCTGGAGACAGATTTTTATTTCTGATATACAGTGAGTTACTTGTGAAATCTTTGAAGTTTTGCATAAAACCATGGAGGGAATCACCCCAGAGGCCCTGAATCAAATTCTCAGAGCTAATTATTATACTGGACAGTAATCGACAGATATAATTCCCAACACCTAATCTACTCTGCCCACAAAAACCCTACATTTCTTACTATGCAAACACAATCAAACACCTATTAATTGGAAGTTCTGAAAGTACAAAAGTAACACATTTAGATTCCATACACTGCTGTTTTTCCATGCAAATTAGGTACCTTATTTTTTTTTCCAAAAATATGGCGTCCACCAGTGGAGAAATATGCTTGGACTAAGATTGCCCAGAGTATTAAGATTGTTGATTTTTTAAAAATTGTTGTTGTTATTGATACATATTACTTCTTCAAGCACGTGATCGGAGACTGGGATGGAGAATTAGTTTGGTTCATATTTGGAGTGGCCATCTTCATCTACTTTCCTCAAAGGAAGTGGGTGCAGGACCATAATTGGGCAGGCTTGGTGTGATGTTGAAACAGAGAGATTTGATTCAGGTTGCTGGGGAGAAGTAGGAGAGGCCATAGGGTGAGGTTGCCAGGGCAACGGAAGGCAGTCTATGGCCGGATTGGCTGAGAAGCTGAAGCCTCCAGAGCCAATGGAAATAAAGTAAGGGCTGGTCTTTTGGCGGCCCTGCTTCGGCCACTCCTGAGCTCCAGCTCGTTCTCTTGGGGGTACTCCTTCTAGCTCTCCAGCTCTTCTTCCTCGAGGCCTCCTGGATGATGGTGCTGCAGCTGCCTGCATTTTCCAAGGGAGGGCATCTTGGATGAGAAGGAACCCTGGGCACAGCCTAGAGTCGGCTGGCCTGACAGAGGGGGGCAGGTTTACTCTGGGTGTTCTAGAGAGAAGAGGATCTGAGGCAGAAACCTGCGTTCTTCCAGAATTGTGTCGCTTTGTGCAATATATTGTTTTAGTTTGTAAACTAACTACAGAAATTAATAGGGAAAAGGAGAACCCAGATGTTAGAGTTTAGCCCTTCATAGATAGGCTTAAGTAGTTAAAGCTGTGACTTGACGGGCTTAGGTGACTGCTTTTGAGTCAAGACTCCTTTATCACCAAACCTTTGCCTCTGGAATTTTGCCTAGAAAGTGACAGCAGGCAACAGTACCCCAATTACTATTCCTTAACAATGTCACTTGGAATTATTCACATTTGCTGTTTTAGCTTTGTTCCAGCAATTACTAATACACATAAGGAACTTAATAAATGGAAGACATTTTCAGAGTAGTAACTTAGGTTACACATTGACTGATAAGGGAAACTACATAAATTGATTTTATACAGCTGCAGGTTTAATGTGATTTTCTTATCCTATTTTGTCAGAACATACACACACATAAGTATTTCCATTAAGCCTTTTCTCCAGGTGAAAACCAGGGGCTCATTTGTTAAAGAAAACTTGATGCTTATTCCTGAAATCTAATAAAAACCAGTGAATCTGTTAAACTTGAGCATTATCATGATCAAAAAGAGAAGTAGAGTATTCCTGTTTTAGGATCTGTATAAAATGAAGTTTCAATAAACTACATATTATACTAAAATCTACTAAATTAGAGTAATGTATTGAAGTACGTGTTATAACCTTGAAGGGCTCCTGGTTCTGTCATCTCTAGCGACATCATGCTCTTGACTGCGTCTCTAATTTGTGACACACATTCTTGCTTCAGAGACTTTGTACCTGTTGGTGTTGCTTGTAATAGAATAGTCCCCCTTTACCCATGTGCAACACAGCTCAAGATCCCTGGTGAGTGCCTGAAACAGAGAGTAGTACTGAACCCTGTATATAATGTTTTTTTTTTCTTATGCAGGCATACCTGTGATAAAGTTTAATGTATAAATTAATTATGCACAGCAGAGATGAATAATAATATCTGATAATAAAGTAAAACAATGATAACAATACATTATAACACAGTTATTCAAATGTGGTCTCTTACAACCCATCTGATAACCCAAAAGAGATGATTACTAAGTGACTAACCTGTAGATAGTGTATACAGTATAAATATGCTGGCCAAAGGGATGATTCACATCCTAGGGAGGAAAGAAAGGAAAAATATAAGATATAATCATGCTACTCTGAACAATGGGCAATTCAAAATTTATAAACTAATTATATCTGAAATTCTCCATTTTTTTCACACCTGTTTTGTGATAGTTGTGCGATGTATTGTTATCTATCTTCTTACTACATAGACTGGATGTTGACTGAAGACAGAGGTGCCGTTATATTTACATTTGTGTTCTAAGCGCTTCTCACAATATCTGCTACATGATAAGAAGTCACTGTATATGTTGAATAATGGATGGAGGTGAGTAAGGTGGAGACCTATAGTTTTACCTACCCAAGAATAACTTCTAGAATATTGTCTTTGCTCTCAGACACACATCCATGGCCACTATAAGGTCATTTTCTAAAATGAAAGTAACCCGGAGCCCAGGCCACCGAGGACTGATTCAGAGAAGAACTCTTCATATCCCTGTGCCTATCACAATCTTTCTCTGGGCATTTGGATTACAGAACTGAGAGAAAGGGGCACATGGACTCATGGAATCAGAATTGTACTATTAACATTTCTTCAATGGAGCAATTCATGCATTTTTTCTGCTAAGAACCAGAGTCCACTCTTGATTCTCATATTTCCTGATGCTTGGTTGGTCAATTTCTCCTTGGACTCAGGAAGATGATGATGAATGATTTCATATAATTTTCTCCATGGCCTAAGTTGGCCAAAGAAGGTTCCTGTTTCTCATAACCTAATGAACTTGAGCAACAAGGACTCAATAAGATATAGCTGGCTACGGAAGAATGGGCACAATGTCAATACCTGAGAGGTAATAGACATGGTAAATACAAGAGAACTTTATGAAGACAGACCTGACATAAAACATTTTAAGGATTCTATCACAAAAGGTGGGGCCAGAGGAAAAATTTCAAATGTAAGCTTAGTTTAGGTGGTGTAGGGAACTGAACACATGTCTCTGTTTAACTTGACTTCTTAGAAGCAGGGCATTCAGAATATCCAGGCCTCAGATAGGCAGACCCATATATGGCCATATAAGCAACCATTACTGAACCACAGGGCTAGCAGGGATTAAGCCAGAAATAGAACTTGAAAAATTGAGCCTCAAGCCCTATTCTCTAACCACGAGCACCACTCCCTGCCTACAGTACATTCAGTGTGAAATAGTTTTGGGGTTTCTTTTCATGCTTGTAGTCAACTGAAGGAGGGTGGAAAAATTAAAAACAGGCCATGCACTAAAAAAATGCATATTTTCCCTCCCACTTAAGAACCTTGACATTACACCAAAAAATAATTTAAGAAATTTCATGGAAATTAGTATCCAAAATTTAATTTTCTACTCCCCATTTCACTTTTTTTTTTCATGCTGAAGCTCTTAAAAAATAAGTGTGGAAACTTTTCATCTGTACTCAAAATTAAACTATTTTTTCAGAAATAGCATCTTTTAGAGAGGGATTCTGAATGGGACTTATTTTCTTCAGATTCTTTGGCCAGACCAACTTTGACAAGGAAACATTACAAAAATAAAAAAGAAAGAAACTCACTTTCACATCTCTAGAAAATTTGTATCATATTTTTATTTTTCCAGAGTTCAGGTAAATTAGCATTTCTACAAACACAGAATTCAGAGGTAAAAGCAGCTTGGTGTCTAGAGACTCAATAATTCATGAAAGAACCTCTTTTTCCCTTTCTATTTCCTGTTTTGGAACTCCTTCCTCCTGGCACCATACAGGCAAAGAGCAGCACTGTACTTCAGCACAAATGGCTGAAAGTGACATTAATTATTTTATTTATTTACTTTTTTGTTTGTTTGGGCCACCTGCCTTCAGACAGTGGGATCTGGCCAGCTGTCTTACTTTGGAGATGTGCTAAATAATCTTTTTAATGACATAGGTGACAGCTTTAAGGACACTGATTTAAATTAGACAGGAGAATTTGACTCCTGGAAGCCGACTCAAAGGAATTGTCTGACTCAAAAGCTAAGTATTCACAATAAAATCCTTGAGGGTTGTATCTTGAGGGTTATATATTTATTACACTTTACATTCTGAGGTGAAAAATGAATGAATGTGTGTATGTATATATATATATGTATATATATACATATAGATATACATGAGGTGAAAAATGAATGAATATATACATATATATATACATATATATATACATATATATATACACACACACACATAGTTTAAATTGTCAATAAAATAGCAACATACCAGTATAATTTATTCTGCTGTTGGAAGAGATGGATGGTTGAAAATGCTCTTTATTGTATATCACTGCTTTTATTCTTAAAAAGTGTATCATGCCTGTCAATATACTTAGGCTAACGTTAAATAGGGTCACAAATTTTGTTAGCAGCCAACTGTTATAAATACACTTTTTGAAAAATAATGAAGTCACTTCAAACAAAACAGTTTCATCTAAAAAGGATTTCATATGGAAGAGAAAGAGTTTTAAGTAAAGAATAAAGTATGTGGAATTTAACAATTATTAGTAATAATTTTGAGTAATTCCTGAACTTGAAGAAGGTCGTTCTAGGGTATAGCTCTTAATTTCTCCAAATTCATGCCCAAAGTAATTGACTTTGGTGTTTCAAACCCCACATTCTTTCCCTCACCTCAGACTATCTGAGCTTTCACACATTTGAATTCCCCTTTTATAATCCCTGCTTGTTGAGGTGCTCCGAAATGCATATTTTCTATAAATAGAGCATTAGTCACAAAAAATGAATTCAGTTTGGTTTCACGATCAGATCTCCCACCCCACCCCACCCCATATTTAGGTTGTTCCATAATAACTGGCCTTTGAAGCAATAAAACTGGATTTCTCGACTCACTTCATCCTGGGTGGAATTTTCCATATCCCTTTACCTGCTTAGAGTCTAAAACTATTGTATATAGTTTTCAAGAGCTATTGGTCAAATAAGTCCTGACACATTGGAATGATGAAATAATATGCAGTAATTAAAATGTTATTGAGGAAAAATATGCTATCTTTTAAGAAAACATTATTTTGGAAGTCACAAAACAAGTTATAACAGTATGTACACCATCTTTCAAATTTATCTGAAAACTAATTATAGCTTGAAGTATAAATATGAGTGAAAACAGAATTCTATGCAATACGTTAAAGGTTAATAGTATACAAACTGGAATTAAGGGTGATTTTTATTTTATTGTGTGCATTTTGTTGTATTTTGTATGATAAATAAGTTCTTCTGTAATCAGTAAAATGTTATTTTTAGTGATCTCTAAGATAGGTGCTAGAGCTGTAAGTCATACATAGTGCTATCAAAAGTGGATATGAGTCTGATACAGTGCAGAAGAAAAAACTAAGAACCATTGTATTGTTAACAAAGGCTCTGGAATGTTTCCCTCAGGAGGAAACCAAGTTACTTTTGTGTGTGTGTGTGTGTGGCTTGCATTTTCTCACAAGTGTAGAATAATTGTTTCCCTAAGAAATTGAACATTAGTGGCTATTCATAGAAAATAACTAACATTCTCAGGCCATTGGGACAGTATCTGAGTTTATGGAGATGAGAAATCATCTCTATTTTAAATCTGTATTTTAAATGTTTTCATTTGAGTAAATGCTAGACTAAAATAAATCCCTTAATTTGAATTTCTAACTATTGAAAAGACATCAAATTTGTTCTATGTATTAAATTTTGCTGATCTCATTTTACTCTCATTTCTCTGGAATCTCTTCCAATTCCCTTCCTAGGAAAAATAACTCATCTGAAATATTCAAGCTGAGTTACCCAGAGAGGTCCTCACTGCCCAATTTTCAAACTCATTATAGAAGCTTCTTAAGTAATCACCACCTGAAAACCATAAGCCAGTAAAGTGCCTGCTTTATAATTCTCAAGAATTATTATCATGTCTACAGAAAGTTAATGATCACATCTATGGCGCATGGCATGTAGTAATTTTATGTCATTTGGGTTAGATGCATTCCTCTATTAAGGAGCATTTATTCTAAGTGGAGAGACATGAACATATGTATCAATATGCATTTATTTACTTATATGCATTTATTACATATGCACATTAAATAAACTATTATAGATATATACTGAGTTATAATATTTGAATGCTAATCTAAATGCATGGAAAACGTTTATAAATACCGGGGTCCACTTCAGCAGAAAAGTCTTCTGAGTGAAAGCTGCTGTTCTATTACAAACGTCTGTGGAAGAGCTTGTCAGAAATTTGGAAGGACAGTACCTGGCTATTCCAGTGGAAAGGTCATTTTCATTTCTAGGAAATGCAGTGCAAGCTGTTCTTTTCCCATATGCTATAGTATTTAGTAGGATCACCCGAAAAGGCACCCTGTGAATAGATGCACATCCATAGGCATGAGTTTTATCTTCCCTGCCTACTGGGCCTCAGCCTGATTAGGGAGTGTTTGATCTGCCCAGAGGGTACAGGTAACATGACCACACCAAGAAATCCACTTGGCAACAACAAAGGAGGCACGTTTAGCCATGAATGCATGATAATAGAATCCACAAGTTCAATCATGTGCCTCTTACTCAGAAGTTGATGGCTGGAGACAAGGATGGAGAGGTAGCAAGAGGCGCCAACTTGGAGATGCTACTCTGCATGGATTGAGGACCATCTTTCGGAACACATATTATGCACTAAGTCAACCATTAGTGGTATAATTCTGTGCCACCAGCAAGTAGAAACCTGGGTGTGGAATGAAAACTAAGGGTAACAGTAGGAGTTGATCCAGCTGTCATTACCACTCCAATGACCACTTACCACACAGGGACCCACCTGGGGAATCTGCTTCCTGGTGGGGTAACCTTGAGCTCCAGGATTGGATCTTCTAATTTCCAGATAGATGCTGCCTCCAATGAGGGGTACACCATGAGGCTCATCAACTGAACTACAGCTGCTGCCCCATCACCTTTGGCTCTTCCTTCTGAGAGGCCAGAAGGCATGGAAAAGATATGTCATTTTGTTAGAGCTAAATTGATTCTACTGACAAAGAGAACATAGGGCTGCTGCTATGCAGCAAGTGGGGCAGGGGAGGCATACTTGACATCAGGTGACCTGCTAGGCAGACTGTTACTTGGTACCACTTTGCTCTATATTTCATTTTTTTAAAAATTTTATTGTTGTATTACATCCATCCCCTTTTTGCTCCCCTCTGTCCCCC
>PVIW01016599.1:0-16216 GCA_004026585.1 Noctilio leporinus | reverse complement strand
CATATGCCTCTGGGCCCTTTGTATATCTTCCTCAGTGAGTTGTCTGTTCAGGTCCTTTGCCCATTTTTTAATTGGGCTGTCTGTCTCCCTGGTGTTGAGTCGCATTAGTTCTTTATATATTTTGGAGATCAGACCCTTGTCTGAGGTATCATTGGCAATTATGTTTTCCCATGCAGTTGGTTCCCTTTGAATTTTGCTGGTGTTTTCTTTAGCTGAACAGAAACTTTTCAATTTGATATAGTTTCATTTGTTGATTCGTTCTTTGATTTCCTTTGCCCTTGGTTAAGTATCAGTAAACATATTTTTGCGTAGGATATCTGAAAGTTTACTGCCTATATTTTTCTCCAGGACCTTTATGGTGGCACTGCTTATGTTTAAGTCCTTTATCCATCTTGAGTTTATTTTGGTGTATGGTGTAATCTGGTAGTCTAGTTTTATGTTTTTGCATGTTGCTGTCCAGTTCTGCCAACACCATTTGTTGAAGAGACTGTTTTTACTCCATTTGATGTTCCTTCCCCCTTTGTCAAATATTACTTGACCATTGAGTCCTGAGTTAATTTCTGGGCTCTCTATTCTGTTCCATTGATCTATATGTCTATTCTTATGCCAGTACCATGCTGTTTTGATGACAGTAGCCTTGTAGTATTGTTGGAAGTCCGGTATTGTGATTCCTCCTACCTTCTTCTTCTTTCTCAAGATTGTGGTGGCTATTTGTGGGTGTTTTTGGCTCCATATAAATTTTTGAAGTATTTTTTCTATTTCTGTGAAGTCTGTCATTGGTATTTTAATTGGGATTGCATTGAATCTGTAGATTGCTTTGGGTAGTATGGACATTTTAATGATGCTAATTCTTCCCATCCACAAACATGGTATATGCTTCCATTTATTTGTGTCTTCCTTGATTTCTTTCTTCATTGTTCTGTAGTTTTCTGAGAACAGGTCTTTTACCTCCTTAGTTAAGTTTATTCCTAGGTACTTTATTTTTCTTGTTGCTATGGTAAATGGGATTTGTTTTTTCGCTGCTATTTCTGTTGTTTCATTATTGGTATACAAAAATGCTTTTGATTTCTGGATATTGACTTTATGCCCAGCTATTTTGCTAAATTTGCTTATTAGGTCAAGTAAGTTTTTGGTGGAGCCAATCGGGTTTCGTATGTACACTATCATATCATCTGCAAATGACAGTTTGACTTCCTCCTTTCCAATTTGGATACCTTTGATTCCTTTTTCTTCTCTGAAGGCTATAACTAGAACTTCCAAGAAAATGTTGAATAAAAGTGGAGAAGGTGGACAGCCTTGTCTCGTTCCTGATCTTAGGGGGAAAGCTTTTAGGTTTTGTCTGTTAAGTATGATGTTGGCTTCAGGTTTCTCATAGATGGCCTTTATGATGTTGAGGTATGCTCCCTCTATTCCCATTTTGCTGAGGGTTTTTATCATAAATGGTTGCTGCACTTTATCAAATGCTTTTTCAGCATCTATTGATATGATCATGTGGTTTTATCTTTCAATTTGTTGTGGTGTATTACATAGATTGATTTACGAATGTTGTACCATCCTTGCATCCCTGGGATGAAGCCCCCTTGATCATGGTGTATGATGTTTGTAATATACTGCTGAATCCGATTGACCAATATTTTGTTGAGAATTTTAGCATCTATGTTCATCAGAGATATGGCCTGTAGCTTTCTTTCTTCGTTGGATCTTGTCCTGGTTTTGGGATTAGAATAATATTGGCCTCATAGAACGAGTTTGGGAGTCTTCCCTCTTCCTGAATTTTTTGGTATAGTTTGAGGAGGATAGGAGTTAGTTCTTCTTTAAATGTTTGGTAAAATTCACCTGTGCAGCCATCTGGTCCAGGGCTTTTGTGCTTTGGGAGATTTTGGATGACTTCTTTAATTTCACTAGTTGTTATTGGCCTATTGAGGCTTTCTGCTTCTTCTGGGTTCAGTTTTGGTAGATTATACCTTTCCAGAAATGTATCCATTTCATCCAGGTTGTCATGTTTTTGGACTTTTAGTTGTTTGTAGTAATTTCTTACAATCTTTTGTATTTCTGAGGTATCAGTTGTGATTTCCCCTCTTTCAGTTCTGATCCTGTTTATTTTTGTCCTCTCTCTCTTTTTCTTGATGAGTCTGGATAAGGGCTTGTCAATTTTGTTTATTTTTTCAAAGAACCAGCTTCTGGTCCTGTCGATTCTTCGAATTGTACTTTGAATCTCTGAGTTATTTAGTTCTGCTCTGATCTTGATTATTTCCTTCCTTCTACTTGCTCTGGGGTTTGTGTGTTGTTGTTCCTCTCGTTCTTGCAGCTTTGTGGTTAGGTCGTTTTTATAAACTTCTTGTAGCCTTTTTTGGAAGGCCTGTATTGCTATAAATTTCCCCCTGAGTACTGCCTTTGCTGTATCCCATAGGTTTTGGGCTGTTCTGTGTTCATTGTCATTTGTTTCCAGGAACTATTTGACTTCATCTTTGATCTCATTGTTGACCCCTTCATTGCTTAAAAGCATGTTATTCAGTCTCAATGAGTTAGAGAATTTTTGGGTTTTTCCCTTGAATTTGGTTTCTAGTTTCAAGCCATTGTGATCTGAGAAGATACTTTGTATGATTTCAATTTTCCTGTATTTGTGGAGGCTCGTCTTGTGACATAGCATGTGGTCTATCTTGGAGAATGATCCATGTGCATTTGAAATGAATGTGTATTTTGCTTCTTTGGGGTAAAAGACTCTGTATACATCAGTTAGGTTCATTTCCTCTAGAGTGTTGTTCAATGCCACAACATCTCTGGGGATTTTTGTTTGGAAGATCTGTCCATTATTGATAGTGGGGTATTAAAATCCCCTACTATTAGTGTGTTGTTGTCTATGTCTTTTTTAAAGTCTTCCAAGATTTTCCTTATATATTTCGAAGCTCCTATGTTGGGTGCGTATATGTTTATCAGAGTTATTTCTTCTTGATGGATTGTTCCCTTAAGTATTATGAAATGTCCATCTTTGTCCTTTTTTATGGCCTTCATTGTAAAATCTATTTTATCTGAAATCAGTATTGCTACTCCAGCTTTTTTTTCATGTCCGCTTGCTTGATATATGGTTTTCCATCCCTTCACTCTCAATCTGTGTCAATCTTTTGTTCTGAGGTGGGTCTCTTGAAGACAGCATATATGTGGGTCATGTTGTCTTATCCATTCGGCTACCCTCTGTCTTTTGATTGGTGTATTTAATCCATTTACATTTAAGGTGATTATTGATTGATACTTATTCATTGCCATTTTCTCCATTTGTGTTTGTATTCCTCTTTGGCTTTCTCTGTTTCTTCATTTTATTTGTTTACTTATTTTTATAGCAGACCCTTTAGCATTTCTTGCAATACTAGTTTGGTAGTGATGTATTCTTTTAGTCTTTTTTTTTTTTTGTCTGGGAAGCTCGTTATTTCTCCTCCTATCTTGAATGAGAGCCTTGCTGGGTAGAGTATTCTTGGTTGCAGGCCTTTGTTTACCATGACTTGAAATACTTTTTGCCATTCCCTTCTGGCTTGAATTGTTTCTGTTGAATAATCATTTGATAGCCTTATTGGAGCCCCTTTGTATGTTATTTGTCTTTTCTCTCTTGATGCTTTTAGGTTTCTCTATTTGTCTTTGAAATTCGCCATTTTAATAATAATGTGCCTTGGTGTTGGTCTGTTTGGGTTGATCCTCATTGGGACCCTCTGTGCTTCCTGAATTGGATTAATGTTTTCACTCATCATGTTAGGGAAATTTTCTATCATGACTTTTTTGAACAGGTTTTCCATTCCTTGTTTCTCTTCTCCTTCTGGTATCCCTATGATACGGATGTTGTTACGTTTCATGTTGTCCTGCAGCTCTCTTAACCCCTCCTCAGTCTTATTCAGCCTTTTTTTATTCTCTTGTACTGTCTTGGAGTATTTGTCTACATTATCCTCCAACTAGCTGATCCGGTCCTCTGCTTCCTCTAGCCTACTGTTGATTCCTTCTACTGTGTTCTTCAATTTAGAAATTGTAGTCTTCATTTCCTCCTGGCACTTATTGATAGTTTCCATGTCCTTTTTCATGCTGTTGCAGTTCTCAGTAAGTTCCTTGTAACTTCCCTGGAGTTCTTTGTAATTCCCCTGGAGTTCTTTGTAATCCCCTGGAGTTCTTTGTAATTTCCCTGGAGTTCTTTGTAGTTCTCCTGGAGTTATTTACAGTTTTCTTTGATGTGGCTGAGTTCACCGAGCTTCTCTATCATCATTCTTTTGAATTCCTTATCTGATATTCCAGGTGCCTCTGTTTCATTTTGTGTTCTTTCTGGGGATCCTTCCTTTCCTTTTGGTGATGGACTGGTTCTTTTTATCCCCATTTTGGGTGTCTGTTCTTGCTTGCTCTTTATTTATTTATTTATTTATTTATTTATTTATTTATTTATTTTTGTTCTTTCCGTGGGTTAACCTGCTTTGCTTCCTTGCCTTAGTTGAGCACCCTTCTGTGATAGGAGATTTGTGGAGTTCAATGTTGCCGTCTCCCAGATTTTCTCCACTTGCTGTTCTTGGTGTGTCTTTTATTTGGGCTGTGTGGTTGTATTCTGGGCCTGTGGGCATTTAGCAGTAACAAAAACAAAAACAAAAAACAAAAGACAAAGACAAAAACCAAAACCAAAAAAAATCAAAAACAAAATATCAAACCAAACCAAACAAAAAAAAAATTTCCAAAAGGAAAAAGAAATAAAAATGTTAATAATAATAAGAAGAAAGGATTTAGATGGCTGTTCACTCTTAATAATCCCTGACTGGTCCAGATGGAGCCTGGACCTGAGGGCTTTTAGCAGAGGAAAAAAAGAAAAAAGAAAAAAAAGGGAGAAAGTCACAAGAGAAAGAGAAATCAATATTAATAAAGAAAAGGTTAAGGTGTCTGTTCACCCTTTATGGTCTCCGTTTGGTCCAGGTGGAGCCAGGACCAGTGGGTTTTATCAGGGAGAAAAGAAAGGAGAAAGAAAGAAACAAACAAACAAAGAAAGAAAGAAACAAAGAAAGAAAGAAAGAAAAAGGATGGGGGGAGAAAGTCACAAGACAAAGAGGAATCAATATTAATAAAGAAAGGTTTTAGCTCTGTGTTCCCCCGTTATGATTTCTGATTGGTCCAGGTGGAGCCAGAACCTGTGGGCTTTACCAGGAAGAAAAGGAAAAGAAAAATTAAAAAAAAAAAAAAAAAAAAAAGGAAGGAAGAAAAGAATAAAGAAAGGGTTTAGAAAGGCTGGGGAAGGGAGGAATACTTAGATTGAGGACTGGGAATGTGTTATAGCCACAGAGTGAGTAGACCTTAATTTGAGAGTAGGGGAGGGTCTTGGGTATTTAGGTGAATTGAGGTATGGGGGGATTAAGAATATGTGAGGAGTAACTTTTGCAAAGGATATGTTGAGGCTTAATAGTTCATATTGCTCTCAGTATAATTCAGGTGCTTGAGATTGGCAGCAATCCCTTTCCTGATGCTGCCTCTTTTTCTTGGTCAGGACTTTACAGTCTATAGTCTATATTCTAGCCGGTCTTGTTGCGTGGCAGGGCCTCTGATTGTCACAGTAGGGCTGATTCTGAGTGTCCGCCCCCAGGTAGGCTGGGCCTTCAGCAGCCTGGCTGGGTTTTAGGGCTGCCGGTATTCTGGAGCCCGCAAGGAGCCCCCTCCCACTCCTGGCGGAGGTTCCTGCACAGGATGCGCACCCAGCACTTCTGCAGGGCAGCCCGCAACTTAGCTGATCCCTGTGACAACTGGCCCAACCCCCGCAGTTCCGGGAGGAGGCCAGGCCTGTCAGTCAACACTGTCTGGGGTCTGCCTACACTGTCCCGCCCTTCCGGGGCGGGCATCATGCCTCCAAGCCAACCAGCTCTCCTCGGAGTCCTTTAAGCGGCCTCTGTGATGAGCCCCTCCCAGGCGTGGGTGGTGCAGCCTTTGTCTCCGGCAATGGCGGGTCAGTTACCTCCGCTACTAGTTCCCACCTCGCCAGCTCGCCGTTTGGAGTTTCCCGCGGAACCTGGGGTCCTGTGTGGTTGCGCAGGGCTGGGCCTCCCCCCTCGCAGGGGCTTCTAGCTGCTGTTTCCCCAGTGGCCCAGCAGCACCGTTTTCAGCCCTCTCCATGCCCAGGCCAGTGCACTTCCCGCTCCCCTGCTATGGCTTCCCGCAGGACTCTTCTCCTCTGCCTCTAGTCCCGCTTGGAGCCTCCTCTCCTTATTGCTGGAGTGAGTCTCTCACACAGTCCCTCCCCTGCTAGAGTTCAATTCTGCGTTCCCTATGGCGTTTGCCCTCACTGCCCGCACTTCACTGTTGAGACTTCCGGTCGCCAGGGAGCCCAGAGCTGTCCCAGTCAAACGCGCCCCTCTGGGCAGAGCCGCCCCTGCCCAGAGCCGACCTCTGCCCGCCGGCCGGTCGGTTGGGAACGCCTCACCTACTGTCCTGCTGGCCTCCTCTGCCTCTGGGCTCTGTTCCCCTGTGTCCAGATGCTGCCCGTTCCAATCCCTAGGGTCCTGAAGACGTCTCACGCTCCCTATCCTGTCCTCTACCTGCTTTGGTACTCGAGAACACCATCAGCACTGCTCTCTACTCTGTCGCCATCTTCCCCTAAATCTTTCCCATTCTTAAATACCCTTATTCTCTCTCTACTTTTATCAGCCTTTGCTTCTTGGTTCTGGGTATGGTGGTTGTTGTTGCATTTCCTCAGTTTTATTTCTAGATCTTAACTATTTTTGTATTTCAAATGTCAAATTTTACCATTCCTCCCTCCTACTCCATTTTGCTTTGATCCTGCCTTTTCTTTTTTCATTTTAAATTTTAACTTTTTCCTGCATTAGCCTGGCTCTGATTCCTCACTCTTAGTATTTCTTCTGCTTCTATTCTCTCAGAATCACTTCTCTTTCCTCTAGACATGTCTTAAGATTTTCTTCCCCCCCCCCCCCCGATTCCCATCTTACCTATACTAATAGTTGCTCTATTGTTGATATTGCTGTGGTGGATTTTTCCCTCCAATTTAGTTCCTATTTTTTCCCAATAGTAAAAGAAATTTTTGTTTAAACCTAATACTACACTTTCCCTTTTATTACTCTTTTCTGCCTTCTTCTCTCCCTTTTTCATTCATGATGTAAATTTTATTTTCTTTTTCTCTTTGCCTTGTTTCTATTCCCTATTCTTTTCTCTAACCTCTCAAAATCATTTTTCTTTTAGTTAGCCATCTCATATTAATTTTTTCCTTTCTTAAAATAGTCTTAATCTCTTTATACCTTTATTAAGATTGGTTTATTTGCTATTGATAGTGTGGTTGTGGGTAGGGTTTTTGTTTGTTTGTTTGTTTGTTTTTGGTGGGTGTGGGTTTGTTTGGAAAAATTATGGCAGAAATCCATCCATGCTGTTGTAGAATGGGGCTTCTGGCCAAGATGGGGGTATAGGTGAACACACTTCACCCCCTCACATAACCATTAAGAATTACAACTACCTCAACACAAAATAACCAGAACTTCCAGAAAATTGAATTGTATGAAAACATGACAACCAAAGATTTAAAGAGTAGGTATTCATCCAGATGGATAGGAGAAGTGGAGCCAGAGAGCCAGAGTGGAGAGGACACAGTGTGGCAGTGGTTGCAGTGGTAAGGCAGCAACTGTGGCCAGTCAGCAGAAAGAGTGATCCCAAATTATAAAATCCAGGAGGGATCCATGGGGATTGATTTCAGTCCCAGGATAAACCATACTGCTCATAGTTCCAGTGCCAGAAAAATAAAGCCTCATTGCTTCTAGCTGTGAAAAGAAATAGGGGTTGGGTGAAGAAAAGAAACTGCCCATCTCTCAGGAGAGTCCATTTAGAGGTCCCCCATGGTCCTAGAATGTACACAAACTCGCCATTCTGGGAACCATCCCCAGGGCATCAGCTAGAGGGACATCAGAAGCATACGGGAAGCAAGTGAAGTGACTGTAAGTGGTACAAGTGCTGAGAAAGTGGAATTGTTTCCTCTATTACCCCTCCCCCACATACAGTACCAAAAGTAGGTAAAAAGGGTCACCCCACACTGATGAATAACTAAGGTCCCACTCCTTATAGCATAACTCTATAAGTTAGAGCAACTATGTAGCTATGTACAGCAACTCTACCTAACACTCTGAGGCAAACACAGGGAGGCTGTCAAATTGAGGAGACAAAGAAGCATCATTCAAATGAAAAAACAGAGGAAAACTCCATAAAAGAGCTAAGTGAAAATGAGATAGCTATCCTATCAGATGTAGAGTTCAAAACACTGGTAATAAGGATGCTCAGAGAAATGATGGAGTACAACCACAAAATAAAGGAAGAAGTGCAGGCTATACAAAGTTAAATAAAGAATAATATAGAGGGAACCAACAGTGATAGGAAAGAAGCTGGGATTCAAATAAAGTGATTTAAAACATAAAGAGGAAATAAACATTCATTCAGAGCAGAAAGAAATAACAAGAATTTAGAGAAATGAGGAGAGTTTAAGAAGACTCTGGGACATCTGCAAAAGTGCCAACATCTGATTCATAGGGATACCAGAAGGAAAAGAGGAAGAGAAATAATTTGAAAATGTATTTAAAAATATAATAAAAGAAAACTTCCTTGATTTGGTAAAAGAAATAGACATACAAGTCCAGGACAGAGAGTCCCAAACAAGTTGGAGCCAAAGAAATATACATAAGATATACATAAGATATACAAAGAGATATACACTAAGACATATTATAATTAAATGCCAACATCTAAATATAAAGAGAGAATCTAAAAATCAGTAAGGGAAAAGAAGAGCGTTACCTACAAAGGAGTTACCATAAGGCTATTGGCTAAT
This sequence comes from Noctilio leporinus, assembly GCA_004026585.1. Taxonomy (NCBI): domain Eukaryota; kingdom Metazoa; phylum Chordata; class Mammalia; order Chiroptera; family Noctilionidae; genus Noctilio; species Noctilio leporinus. Next base: position 7,392 of record PVIW01016599.1, on the reverse strand, counting down.
TTCTCAAAGACAGTTTGCAGGCAAGAAAGGGCTGGCAAGAAGTATTCAAAGTGATAAAAAGCAAGGACCTAGAAACAAGACTACTCTATCCAGAAAAGCTACCATTTAGAATAGAATTGCAGATAAAGTGCTTCTCAAACAAGCTAAAACTAAAAATGTTCCTTATCATCAAGTCATTATTATATGAAATGTTATAGGGACTTATTTAAAAAAAAGATAAAAACTATGAACAGTAAAATGACAACAAACACAACTGTCAACTGAATCTAAAAACAAAAACAAAAGCAAATTAAGCAAAGAACTAAGACAGGATAAGAATCATAGATACAGAGGGTTCTCTGCAGGAATGGGGAGAATAAGGAAAAAGGTACAGAAATCAAGAAGCATAATTGGTAAGTACAAAATAAACAGAGGGGTGCTAAGAACAGTAAAAGAAATGGAAAAGCCAAATAAATTATGTGCATAAGCCATAGATATAACTAAGAGGTGGTGGCAGGCATGGGGTAGAATTCTGGGAGAGAATAGGAGTACCAGGCAGAAGGAGGCAAAGGGGGAAAATTGGGACAACTGTAATAACATAATCAGTAAAATATACTTAAAAAGCAATGAAGGAAAACTTTCCTAACTTAATGAGAAAAAAGTCATGCAAGTCTAAGAAACCCAGAGAGTCCCAATTAAGATGAGCCAAATAAGGCGCCGGCCTGCGAACCCAAAGGTCGCAGGTTCGATTCCCCAGCCAGGGCACATAACCAGGTTGCAAACCAGGTCTCTAGTCAGGTCTGTGGCTGGAGGCAGGTGAAACGCAACCATACATTGATGTCTCTCTCCCTCTCTGCCTCTCTCCCTTCCCCTCTTTCTAAAAATAATGAAATAAAATCTTAAAAAAAAAAAAAAAAAGATGAGCCCAAAGAGGCCTACTCCAAAACACATCATAATTAAAATGGCAAACTTTAAAGACAAAGAGAGACTCTTAAAGGCAGCAAAGGAGAAACAGCTAGTAATATACAAGGAAGTTCTGATAAGTCCATCAGGAGATTTTTCAACAGAAAACCACAAGCCAGAAGGGAATGGCAAGAAATATTTCAAATAATGAAAAACAAAGGCTGTAAGCAAGACTACTCTACCTAGCAAGGCTCTCATTTAAAATGGAAGGCCAGCCCTGGCTGGTAGCACAGTGGTTAAGGTGCCGGCCTGTGAACCCAAAGGTCGCAGGTTTAATTCCCCAGCCAGGGCACATAACCAGGTTGCAAGCCAGGTCTCCAGCCAGGTCCGTAGCTGGAGGCAGGTGAAAGGGAACCACACATTGATGTCTCTCTCCCTCTCTGCCTCTCTCCCTTCCCCTCTTTCTAAAAAATAATGAAATAAAATCTTTAAAAAATAAAATAAAATAAAATGGAAGGCCAAATAAAGAGTTTCCCTGATACATAAAGGTTAAAAGAATATACCTGAACTAAATCAGCATTGCAAGAGATGCTAAAGGGGCAGTTTTAAGAAGATGAAAGGTGGGGAGACACAGGAACAAAGGGAAAAATGACAATGAATAAGTATCTATCAATAATAACCCTAAATGTAAATGGATTAAATGCTCCAATCAGAAGATTTGGAGAAATGATGGGGACAGGGTAGCTAGCAGCCCTGTCTACTTGTTCCTATCTCGAACCAGAATTGGAGTAAAAACACAGAGTGGAAAGTGAGTGAGAGAAGCTGTGAGTAAGCATGAACAGAGACAAAAGAGCAGGGACTGCGCAGGAGTGGGCAAAAACCAGCAGCCTGTACTTTCTAAGTGTAAGTGCCAGAGCTGCCCATTCCAATACTTCTGGCTGTACTATATAGGGGAAGCTTTGAATTGGCTCAGTAGCCATACACTACCAGGATGAAGAGAGAAGGCTGGGAGGGTGCACGCCCTAGAAACTGTCCTCCTGTCATAGACTGAAGATCTCTGGAGAGAGTAAAGTCAACTCTCCACCACTATCCAGAGTTACTGTATCACCATAGGGACCCTTCCCAGTGCCATTGCCATCCAAGAAGGATCTAATAAGAAACTTTGTATGAAACTGTCAGAGGCCTGGGAAGACAGAATCTAGCCCTAACCATGAGAAACTGTGAATTTTGGAAAGGGGGAACACATGGAGAAAGGGGCCCTCAAAGACCAGTGCTGCAGTGTGGGGGCCACATAGAGACCATTTTGGAAGGAGAACTGAGGCAAGGCCAAGACTTGGCAGGGAACTGGGCTCATGCAATGGGCTAGAGTGCACTGCAGTACCAGTGGAAGGAACTGGACCCAGTGTGGCTCAGAGCAGAGAGCTGTTATAAGAGGAGTTTGGCACAGCTACCAGATAGAGAGCAGCAGCCTCAGCATACAGCTAGCTCTCCGCACAGACAGCCAGAAAGGACATTATGAAATCCAAGGAATTTTGACCAGGGGAAAACCCAAAAAGAGAAGAAAGTGGTAAAAAACAGATACTACTGAGATGAACTCCACCACAGTCTTCATGAGTTATTTTCTCTCCTGCATTGTCAGAGTCCTCCAGGAATGGTGGCAGGGCATGGAGTCCCATGTGGGCCAAGCTAAGTCTGTAAGACCCAACCAGAAAACGAGGAAGGCTGGGTTCATACAAGCCCCTATGCTGTGATCAGCTGATCCCCGGTAGGAATCTGGCCTAAGAACATTCCATATAACTTTTGAAGCTTGCTCTATGCTTTAACCTCCCTTGATTGGCTTATTGGGCAAGCAGCAGATGTTAAACCTTAACCCAGAAGTGAACCCTCCCTATTTTTATGGCCATCTAAAGTCTTTGTGTCCAACACACCCTGACCTGAGGAAGGTCTCAGTGTTCCTTCAAATGTTATCCTGTTCCTTCAAACATTATCCCTGAACAATATCTGTAATGAGCACTACTCAACATTGATTGATGAGATTTACGTGCATGCCATATGCCCTTAAGCTTACCACACTCAATGAAAGACCTTGGAGAAGGCTATTGAGGCTTTTGTCTCCCAGGACACTAGCTGGCCTTCCCCAAGTAGCACAAGCTGCCTGGGAAGTCTTCATTTCATCCATGGCAATGAGGGATCTCTGTGGGTCAGGGGTCCCCCACATTGCATAGCTTTTTAACATTTATTTTTCTGTCCTTCCCGTATGTGCATTTTAAGTCACTAGTTTTTATATTTGAGTTTATTTCAAATCTCATATTTTGCTCCTTCCTTCTCTTACTCCATTTTACCATCTGATTTCCTCTTCTTATTTTTGTTTTAAATTCTATCTTTGCTCTTGCTGAGACTTGTCCATTCCACACTCTTACTATTTCTCCCTTCTCCAGCCTCTCAAAACCATTTTTCTTGTCATTAGTGATCTCATATCCATTTCCCCATTGATAAAATACACTTATTCTCTCTGCACCTTGATTAATCTTGACTCATTGGTGGTAAATGTGGTGGTAGTTGTCATTTCTGCAATTTTATTCATAGATCACTATTTGGAATTTCAAATCTCAAATCTTATTGTTCCCCTCTCCTTCTCCACTTGTTCCTTCATCCAGCCTTTTCTTTAATTTTAAATTTGAATTTTTTCCTATTTTAGCATGGTTTTCACTCCTCACTCTTAGTATACCTTCTTCCTCTATTATCACAAAATCACTTCCCTTTTATCTAGACGTCTCTTAAGCTTTTCTTTCTTTTCTTTTTTTTTTTTTTCTTTCTTTCTTTCCTCCCTCTTATTCCAATCTCACCTATCTTAGGTCATTAGTTGTCAATAGTGCTGTGGTAAAATTTTTTCTTCAATTTGGTTTTTTCATTTTCTTTATTTCTTTGTTTTTGTTATATAAATTTTATAGATTCTTTATATATAATTTATAAAAATTTTGTGATAAATTTTTATAAATTATACATATAACATATATATATATATAATTTTATATATATGATGTAAATTTTACTTTCTCCCAATCCCTTGTCTCTATACTCACTACCCTTATTGCTCTTCCTTCTCCTCTCTCAAAAAATCATTGTTCTTTCATTTAGTCAACTCTTATCTGTTTTTCCTTTATTATAATAGTGAATCTCTTTTCACAACTGTCAACAATGAATTTCAAAAAACAAAAACAAGAACAGGATCAGAAAACTAGGAATGGGGATCATTTGAAGGCTTATCAGCTGAGAGGGGAAAGGAGGAGAATAGGGGTAAAGGTGCAGGGATTAAGAAGCATAACTGGTATGAACAAAATAGAAATAGGAGAAGCAAAAGTACTTACATGCATGACCCATAAAAATGAACTAAGTGTAGGATTGCTGGAGGGAAGTGTGGTCCTGGGCAGAGGGTGCCAAAAAGGGGGAAGTAGGACAACTTGTTGTGTAAGAGCACAATCAATAAAATATACTTAAAAACAAAGGTCATAAGAAACATAAAGAAGGACAGACACTTCATAATACTAAAGGAAATAATCCATCAAGAATATATAACCCTTGTAAATGCATATGCATCCAACACAGAAGCACAAACTATATAAGGAAAATCATGGAGAAGTTCAAGAAAGATATCATAAGCAACACACTCATCATAGGAGATTTTAACACCTCATTGTCAACAATGGATAGCTCTTCCAAGCTCTTCCAAGCAAAAAATCATTAAGGATATTATGGCATTAAAATAGACTCTAGATCAAGTGAACTTAATTCGTATATATAGGATATTTCATCCCAAAAAAGAAAAATATATATTCTTGGGAAAAGATGGCGACAGAGTAGAAAACAGTGCTGATGGTGTTCTCGAGTACCAGAGCAGCTAGAGGACAAGATAGGGAGCATGAGATGTCTTCAGGTCCCTAAGAATTGGAGCAGTCAGCATCTGGACTCAGAGGAGCACAGCCCAGAGGCAGCGGAGTCCAGCAGGAGAGTAGGTGAGGCGGTTCCCGACCGACCAGCTGGCGGGCCGAGTTCGGCTCTGGGCAGTGGCTGCTCTACCCAGAGGTGCGCGTTTAAATGAAGCCAGCTCCAGGCTCCCTGGTGACTAGAAATTTGAAGAGTGAAGTGTGGGCAGCGAGGGAAAATGCTATAGGGAATGAGGAATTGAACTCCTGCAGGGGAGGTACTGTGTGAGAGACTCGCTCCGGCAACAGGGAGAGGAAGCTCCTCACAGGGCTAGAGGTGGAGAAGAAGAGTCCTGCAGGGAGCAGGAGCAGGGGATCAGGGAAGTGCACCAGCCAGGGCAGCGAGAGGGCCAAAAATGGTGCTGCTGGGACAACAGGGAAACAGCAGTTTGAAGCCCCTGTGAGGGGGGAGGCCCAGCACTGAGCACCCATACAGGCCCCCAGTCTCCGCGGAAACTCCAAACTGCGAACCGGGAACTAGTAGTGGGGGCAACTGACCTGCCCATTGCCCCAGACAAAGGCCGCAGATCACAGAGGCCGCGTAAAGGACTCCTCAGAGAGCTGGTCGGCTTGGAGGATTGACGCTCGCCCCGGGGGAGCTGAGCAGTGTTGGCAACCCCGGGCACTGTTGACAGACAGGGGCTGCTTCCTCCTAGAACTGTGGGGGCGGGGCCAGTCATCCCAGGGACCAGAGAGGTTGCTGGCTGCCCTGCAGGGGTGCCGGGTACTCATCGCAGGCAGGAACCTCCACCAGGAGTGGGAGGGGACACCCTGCAGGCTCCAGAATACCGGTAGCCCTAAAACCCAGCTAGGCTAAGGACAGCCCTGGGGGCTGACACTCAGAATCAGCCCTGACTGACAGTCAGAGGCCCTGCCACCCTAAGACTGACTAAACTATAGACTGCAGAGACCTGACCAAGAAAAAGAGGCAGCCCCAGGAAATGGATTGCTGCTAATCTCAAGCACCTAAATTATACCGAGAGCTATATGAACTATTAATCCCCAACATATCCTTTTCAAAAGTTACTTCTCACATATTCTTAATCCCCCCCATCTCAATCCACCTGAATACCCAAGACCCTCCTCCTACTCTTGAATTAAAGTCTACTCACTCTCTGGCTACAAAGCATTCCCAGTCCTCAATCTAAGTATTCCTCCCTTCCCCAGCCTTTCTAAACCCTTTTTTTATTCTTTTCTTCCTTCCTTTTACTTTTACTTCCCTCTCTCTTTTTTTCCTTCCTTTTTTCTTTTCTTTCTGTTAAACCCCACAGATTCTGGCTCCACCTGGACCAATGAGAGATCATAAAGGGTGAACAGAAACCTAAACCCTTTCTTTATTAATATTGATTTCTCTTCGTCTTGTGACTTTCTCCCCACCCCCTTTTTTTTTTTTTTTCTCTTCTTTTTTTTCTCCCTGATAAAGCCTACTGATCCTGGCTCCACCTGGACCAAACAGACATCATAAAGGGTGAAGAGACACCTAAACCCTTTCTTTATTAATATTGATTTCTCTTTGTCTTGCGACTTTTTTTTTTTTTTCTGCTGAAAGCCCTCAGGTCCAGGCTACATCTGGCCCAATCAGGGATTATTAAGGGTGAACAGCCATCTAAACCCTTTCTTTTTATTATTATTATCATTTTTACTTCTTTTTTCCTTTTTTGTTTGTTTGTTTTTTCTGCTACAAGCCCATGGGTCCAGAATACAAACAGACAGCCCAAATAAAGGACACACCAAGAACAGCAAGTGGAGAAAATCTGGGAGACGGCAACATTGAACTCCACAAAACTCCTATCACAGAAGGGTGCTCAACTAAGGCAAGGAAGCAAATCAGGTTAACCCAAGGCAAAAAACAAAAATAAGTAAAAAGCAAGCAAGAACGGACACCGAAAATGGGGAAAAAGAGAATCAGTCCATCACCAAAAAGAAAGGAAGAATCCCCAGAAAGACCACATAATGAAACAGAGGCACCTGAACTATCAGATAAGGAATTCAAAAGAATGATGATAGAGAAGCTCAGTGACCTCAGCCACATCAAAGAAAATTATAAACTACACCAGGAGAACTACAAAAAACTCCAGGGAAGTTACAAGGAACTTACTGAGAACTACAACAGCATGAAAAAGTACATAGAAACTATTAATAAGTACCAGGAGGAAATGAAGAATACAATTTCTGAATTGAAGAATATAGTAAAAGGAATCAACAATAGGCTAGAGGAAGCAGAGGACCGGATCAGCGAGTTGGAGGATAATGTAGACAAATGCTCCAAGACAGTACAAGAAAATTTAAAAAAGCTGAATAAGACTGAATAGGGTTTAAGAGAGCTGCAGGACAACATGAAACATAACAACATCTGTATCATAGGGATACCAGAAGGAGAAGAGAAACAAGGAATGGAAAACCTGTTCAAAAAAGTCATGATAGAAAATTTCCCTAACATGATGAGTGAAAACATTAATCCAGTTCAGGAAGCACAGAGGGTCCCAATGAGGATCAACCCAAACAGACCAACACCAAGGCACATTAT
>PVIW01016598.1:0-16218 GCA_004026585.1 Noctilio leporinus | reverse complement strand
CTTCAGTGGTCAGGGGAACGGGGTAGGGGGGAGGGAGAGGTAGAGGCAAAGATGGGGAGCAGCTTAGACAAGAACCTAGTATAAAGGAACCATGGACATGGACAACAGGTGGGATTGACTTTGGGGGGAATGGGTGGGTGGGTGGGGGGACAGAGGGGAGCAAAAAGGGGATGGATGTAATACAACAACAATAAAATTATAAAAAAAAAAATGAAATAAAATCTTAAAAAAAAAAAAAAAAAAACAAACTTTGGTACATTTACACAATGGAATTCTACATAACAGAAAGAGAGAAGGAACTCCTACCCTTTGCAACAACATGGATGGAACTGGAGAGTATTATGCTTAGTGAAATAAGCCAGTCAGTGAAGGACAAATATCATATGATCTCACCCATTATGGGACAATAATGAGTAAAACTAACAACAAGCAAAACAGAACCAAATATATGAATACAAAGAATAGGCTTTCAGTGGTCAGGGGGAACGGGGTTGGGTGTAGGGGGGAGGCAGAGGCAAAGAAGGGGAGCAGCTCAGACAAGAACCTAGTATAAAGGAACCATGGACATGGACAACAGCGGGGATTGACTTTGGGGGGAATGGGTGGGTGGGGAGGGGGACAGAGGGGAGCAAAAAGGGGATGGATATAATACAAGAACAATATAATTAAAAAGAAAGAAAACATAACCCATATATATGCTGTCTTCAAGAGACACACCTCAGAACAAAAGATTGACACAGATTGAGAGTGAAGGGATAGAAAAATATATATCAAGCAAATGGACATGAAAAAAAAAAACCTGGTGTAGCAATACTGATTTCAGACAAAATAGATTTTATAATGAAGGCCATCAAAAGGGATAAAGATGTATTTAATCCATCATAATACTTAAGGGAACAATCCATCAAGAAGAAATAACTCTGATAAACATATACACACCCAACGTAGGAGCTCCGAAATATACAAGGAAAATCTTGGAGGACTTTAAGAAAGATATAGAGAGCAACACACTAATAGTAGGGGATTTTAATACCCCACTATCAACAATGGACAGATCTTCCAATCAAAAATCCCCAAAGGTGTTGTGACACTGAACAACACTCTAGAGGAAATGGACCTAACTGATGTATACAGAGTCTTTCACGCCAAAGAAGCAAAATACATATTCTTTTCAAATGCTCATGGATCATTTTCTAAGATAGACCACATGGTATGTCACAAGACAATCCTCCACAAATACAGGAAAATTGAAATCATACAAAGCATCACAGATGCTTTTTGCCTTTCCCTTCTGGCTTGAATTGTTTCTGTTGAATAATCATTTGATTGCCTTATTGGATTCCCCTTATGTGTTATTTGTCATTTCTCTCTTGATGCTTTTAGGATTCTCTCTTTGTCTTTGAAATTTGCCATTTTAATAATAATGTGACTTGCAGTTGGTCTGTTTGGGTTGATCTTCATTGGGACCCTCTGTGCTTACTCAAATTGATTAATGTTTTAACTCATCATATAAGAGAAATGTTCTATCATGACTTTTTTGAACAGGTTTTCCATTCCTTGTTTCTCTTCTCCTTCTGGTATCCCTATGATATGGATGTTCTTACGTTTCATGTTTTCTTGCAGCTCTTTTAAACCCTCTTCAATCCTGTTTAGACTTTTTTCATTCTCTTGTGCTGTCTTGTAGTATTTATCGACATCTCAGATCACAGTGGCTTGAAACTAGAAACCAGCTCAAGGAAAAAGATCAAAAATACTCTAACTCATGGAGACTGAATACCATGCTTTTAAGCAATGAATGGGTTAACAATGAGATCAAAGATGTAATGAAAAAGTTCCTGGAAACAAATAACAATGAACACACAACAGACCAAAACCTATGGGATACAGTAAAGGCAGTGTTCAGAGGGAAATTTATAGCAATACAGGCCTACCTAAAAAGGTCACAAGAAGTTTATAAAATCAACCTAATCATAAATCTGCAAGAACTAGAGGAGCAACAACAAACAAAGCCCAGAGCAAGTAGTAGGAAGGAAATCATCAAGATGAGAGCAGAACTAAATAACTCAGAGATTCAAATTACAATTCAAAGAATCAACAGGTCCAGGAGCTGGTTCTTTGAAAAAATAAACAAAATTGACAAGCCTTTATGCAGACTCATCAAGAAAAAGAGAGAGAGGACCAAAATTAACAGAATCAGAACTGACAGAGGAGAAATCACAACTGATACCTCAGAAGTACAAAACATTGTAAGAAATTACTACAAACAACTATATGACAAGAAATATGGCAACCTGGATGAAATGGACACATTTCTGGAAATGTATAATCTACCAAAACTGAACCCAGGAGAAGCCAATAACAACTAGTGAAATTAAAGAAGTAATCCAAAATCTCCCAAAGCACAAAAGCCCTGGACTGGATGGATACACAGGTGAATTTTACCAAACATTTAAAAAAGAACTAATTCCTATCCTTCTCAACCTATACCAAAAAGTACAGGAAGAGGGATAACTCCCAAACTCTTTCTAGGAGGCCAATATTATTCTAACCCCAAAACCAGGGCAAGACACAACTAAGAAAGAAAGCTACAGATATTCTCTGATGAACATAGATGCTAAGATCCTCAACAAAATATTGACCAACCGGATTCAGCAGTATATTACAAAGATCATACATCAAGATCAAGTGGTTTTCATCCCAGGGATTCAAGGATGGTACAACATTCATAAATCAATAAATGTAATACACCACTTCAACAAATTGAAAGACAAAAACCATATGATCATATCAATAGATGCTGAAAGAGCATATGATAAAGTGCAGCAACCATTTATGATAAAAACCCTCAGCAAAATGGGAATAGAGGAAGCATAACTCAACATCATAAAGGCCATCTATGAGAAACCTGAAGCCAACATCATACTTCATGGACAAAAACTGAAAGCTTCTCCCCTAATATCAGGAATGAGACAAGGTTGTCCACTTTCTGCACTTCTATTCAACATTGCCTTGGAAGTTCTAGCTATAGCCATCAGAGAAGAAAAAGGAATAAAAGTTATCCAAATCAGAAAGGAGGAAATTAAACTGTCATTATTTGCAGATGATATGATAGTGTACATACAAAACCCGATGGGTTCCACCAAAAACTTACTCAACCTAATAGGCAAATTTAGTAAAATAGCTGGGTATAAAGTCAATATCCAGAAATCAAAAGCATTTTTGTATACCAATAATGAAACAACAGAAATAGAAACGAAAAAACAAATCCCATTTACCATAGCAACAGGAAAAATAAAGTACCTAGGAGTAAACTTAACTAAGGAGGTAAAAGACCTATACTCAGAATCTACAGAACAATAGAGAAAGAAATCAAGGAAGACACATATAAATAGAAGCATATACCATGTTCATGGATGGGAAGAATTAACATCATTAAAATGTCAATACTACCCAAAGTAATCTACAGATACAATGCAATCCCTATTAAAATACCAATGGCAGACTTCACAGAAATAGAAAAAATACTTCAAAAATTTATACGGAGCCAAAAATGCCCACAAATAGCCACAGTAATCTTGAGAAAGAAGAACAAGGTAGGAGGAATCACAATACCGGACTTCAAACAATACTACAAGGCTATTGTCATCAAAACTATCTGATACTGGGTTAAGAATAGACATATAGATCAAAGGAACAGAATAGAGAGCCCAGAAATAAATCCAGGACTCTATGGTCAACTAATATTCAACAAAGGGGGAAGGAACATCAAATGGAGTAAAAACAGTCTCTTCAACAAATGGTGTTGGGAGAACTGGACAGCAACATGCAAAAAGATAAAACTAGACCACCAACTTACACCATACACCAGAATAAACTCAAGATGGATAAAGGATTTAAACATAGGCAGTGACACCTTCAAGGTCCTGGAGAACAATATAGGCAGTACAATTTTAAATATCTTATGCAGAAATATGTTTACTGATACTTCACCAAGGGCAAAGAAAATCAAAGAACAAATCAACTATAGAAAACTGAAAATTTTCTTTTCAGCTGAAGAAAACACCAGCAAAATTCAAAGGGAACCAACTGTATGGGAAAACATAATTGCCAAGGATACTTGCAACTAAGGGATTGATATCCAAAATATCCAAAAGAACTAATGTGACTCAATACCAGGGAGACAGCCCAATTAATAAATGGGCAAAGGACATAAACAGACAGCTCACTGAGGAAGACATACAATGGGCCCAAAGGCATATGAAAAAATGCTCAACACCACTATCAGAGAGATGCAAATTAAAATCACAATAAGGTACCACCTCACACCTGTCAGAATGTCAATCATCAACAAATCAACAAACAACGAGTGTTGGCAAGGATGTGGGGCAAAGGGAACCCTGATGTACTGTTGGTGGGAATGCAGGCTGAGGCAACCACTATGGAAAACAGTATGTAGTTCCTTTAAAAAATTAAAAATGGAACTGCCTTTTGATTCAGCAATTCCACTACAGGACTATACCCAAATAATCCTGAAACACCAATTCATAAGAACCTATGAACCCCTATGTTCATAGCAGCACTATTAACAATATCCAAGTGCTGGAAACAGCCTATGTGTCCATCAGTGGATGATTGGATCAAAAAACTTTGGTACATTTACACAATGGAATACTACACTGCAAAAAGAAGGAAGGAACAGAAGGAAGTCTGTTGCAGAAAGAATGTTTAGTGAAATAAGCCAGTCAGTGAAAGACAAATACCATATGATCTCACCCATTACAGGACAATAATGAACAAAACTAACAACAAGCAAAACAGAACCAGATATATGAATACAGTGAATAGGCCTTCATGGGGCAGAGGGAAGGAGAGTGAGAGGAGGGGGGAGGAAGGGGCTAAGAATGGGAGCAGTTTAGACAAGAACCTAGTATGGAAGAACCATGGGCATGGACAACATGTGGGATTGACCTGTGGGGGAGTGGGTGGGTGGAGAAGGTGACAGAGGGGAGAAAAAAACGGGATGGATGTAATACAACAATAAAATTAAATTTATAAAAAATGAGAAAAATAAAATTAAATTAAAGCAACAACAACAACAACAACAAAACAGAACCAGATATATGAATACAGTTAATAGACCTCCTGTTGGCAGGGAGAAGGGGGGCGGGTGGAGGGGAGAGGAAGTGGCAAAGAAAGGGAGCAGTCAAGAACCTAGTATGGTCGAACAATGCACATAGACAACAAGTGGGATTGACTTTGTGGGGGAGTGTGGGAGTGGGGAAGGGGTCAGAGGGGACTAAAAAGGGATTGGATGTAATACAACAACAATAAAATTAAAAACAAAACAAAATTAAAAAACAAAACATATTTTTCCAGCAAGGGTCCATTGTTGTTATGCTTTATGCATACTCTCTTGCAAAATATTCTCTCTCTAATAATTTGTATATGAATGTTTTGAAAAATTTGAATTGGAATACGTAAATAAATTTATAAAAGTGTAAGACATTATTTGGTAATGAAGGCAGAAAGTCTAAGAACAGCTTGTTCAATTATAGTTAGATATCCATGAGATTTTTTTACCTAAAAATTTAAAAAGTCAAAATTTGAAATTGTTCACTAATTTATTTACTTTATTAGGTACATTTAAGCCTTTGTGCACTGTATTTCACTGGGAAGGTTTCATCTACTGATTTGAAAGATCTGTAAAACAATAATTTGTAAGATCACTATATCCTTCATATTTTCTCTCATTTTCTTTTCTTTAAAAAACTTTAAATTCTCAAAATTTGTTCTAGAAGCAGTAACTCCATAATACTTTTAAAGCAGAATTTATTTTGAAATTTTCACTTGAATATTTGATCTCAGAATTATTTTCCCTCGGAATGAATGCTCTTTAATATTTTTGGTTGAAGAATAATATAGTAATTTTTAAAAGTTTCTTTTATTTCTTAAAGTGAATCTGTTTCAGAGGAAATTATTTACTGTGGATTTCGATAATGTTCCCTTCCTTTGAATTGCTGTCTCTTCTCATATGTATAATGATTTTTTCTGTGGCTTCCTCTTGTTAAGGAGATCTATGGCTTTATAACCAATTAAGAGTTGAGAGTCAAAAATTGTTGATTGTCTCTGAAGATTCAAATGAGAAGAGACCCGTGGGCCTGCATTTTGTTCCTTGTGATGGACAGATGATAAAGGCATTCTGCACTGACATTTTTGCTTCTGGTTGAAGTCTGTTGCATGATTTACTGTCATCACTTTTTCTCTTGGTCTCTTTCTCAAAAGGCAGAGGTTCATGAAGCAGGAACAATAACATTGATTATTCGGAAGTTCTTACCAAAGTTCAGCACCTGTACATAATTTTTTAAAGAGGTTTTAATGTGCCAAATTATCCCTGTTATTCCTGTTAAAAGTTGACTTAGGTTCACCCAAAAATATATATTGAAGTCTTAAACCCTGAAACTTGTAACTGTGACTTATTTGGAAATAGAAATTCTGTAAATATAATCAAGTTAAGATGAGGTCATACTGAATTAGGGTGGCCTTAATCCTATCATAAGTGTCCTTTAAAAAATAACAAAGTTTGCTCATAGAGACACCAGGAAATGGAGGCAGAAATTGGAGTAATGTATCTACAAGCCAAGGAATGCCAAGAATTGCTAGCTTTCCCCAGAAGCTAGAAGAAACAAGGAAGGACTCTTCTAGTGCTTTCAAGAGGAAACATCTCCCAGCAAAACTTTCATTTTAGACTCCTAGTTTACAGGACTGTGGAGAATAAATTTCTGTTATGTTAAGCCAACAGTTTCTTCTTCTCCCTCTTGGTTCATTCCTGGGTCAAGCCAGCTGCCCTGTCAGGCAGCATTGTCCAATTTCTCATGGCAATGAACTGAGACCTGCCAAGAACCAATGATGCCAGCTCAAAAGCAGACACACACTGCCACACTAGTCTTCAATGAGACCATAGCCTGGGCAAATAGCTTGACTGCAACCTTGTGAAAAATACTAACCAGAAGTGCCCAGCTAAGTCCTGTCTGAATTATTGACCCATAAAAACTGTGCAATAGTAATGTTTATTGTTTAAAGCCCGTAAGTTTAGGGCAATTTGTCCTCAAGCCACATATAATTAGTATATCTAGATACATCATTCTGACTTCCCTTGCAATCCATCCATTTCTATAATATAGACTTTAGATAAAAATAGCAACCGTGTGAGTTGTTCATTCATTTATTCACTCCACTTTGTCCTGCCAAGTGTACTTTTTATTGTAGCTATAGCAATGAACAAGTCTCAACTCTAATGGTGCTTAGAGTCAAATTATTCTGTTTCCTATATAATTTAGAAGGCTCTGCTGAGGAGAAAGAAGTAGACAAATATAGAAAGGAAAGAGAAAGGGATGGAACCTAATATTTGAATGACAACTTTGTTAACTATTCTAGGCATTTTCATGTATTTCATTTAGTTAACACAATTATTTGAGTTATAAGAAAAATTTCCATATATATATGAAAACTCATAAAGTTATAGCTGCTTATACATAATTCCACAGTTAACAAATAACAAACCTAGAAGCCAAGTCAAGCCTGTCTAATTTATTTTTATATCACTCCATTACAGAAGTCCTACTAAATTAAAATCTTAAATTTTTGTTAATAATATGAATGCTATCATTGTCTGAGCATGTGGCTAGGTAACAGACATGGAATTAGAACTTTTGCACACAGTATTTCACTAATAACCTATTTTTTTAAATTGTAGCATGGCTAGGCAGAGATAAGGGGAATTATTTAATATGTAGAAATCATTCTAGCAAAAATTGTCTGGCCAAGTTAGCAAATATCTTCAGAAAGGTGAGTGCAGTCAAAAACTATTTATTCATGTATAATATAAGTGTGTTATAAACTTGGTTGTTCAATAAAATAAAAATAACCTGCAGAACAACCTACATTACACAACATCAGAAGAGTCAAAAATAATTTAAGCAAAAATGAAAGTAGTAAATAATGTTTACTTAATTTTCAAAAATCTTTTTCTCAGAGGAAACCAGGGTGGAGACTGGGTGGGAACAGGCAAAGGGAGAGAAAATATGGACCTCTATAATAGTGTCAACAATAAAAATAAAGGTAAACACCTTTTCCTGAGAGAGTAGAGAATAAGTCAGTTTGATAAGAATTATATTTTTTCCATATTTCCATGGTGCCCCATACATGATTTTGATTTTTGATTATTTCCTTGTAATTATTTCAACAATAAGCTATTAAATTTATAATCATAGAAATAAGACTAAAAATAAAATTAAAATAGAATAATATTTTTATTTTTATTTGATTTTTTCATTGCCAACATTTTTATTGGAAATGTGCCTACAAGTCATACAACAAGTCATTCATTCCTCTCTGCCATCTGAGTTTCTATAGTTCATTGATTCCACAACAAACACCTCTCACATTTTAATAGTTCTCAGTTTGGAATGTGTATTACAATAAATATTGCATCATAGTTAAATGGGCAGCACTTATTTGTTTTCTCAGTGGTGAATGAAGCAGTGGCATGTCTTTAAATTGATGGCATCCTAGAACTGATAAAAGATGGTGTATATTTGAGAAATGCATACTGCCAACTATTTAACACCTATGCCACCCAAAATAAAATTGGCCAGTGAGAACACCTGACCTAGAGGTAGGTTCATCCATAAACTGATCTAAAATTTGCTTGGCCTTGCTCAGAATAATGAACTGAAAAACAATCATACCTTTTCCACTAAGTTAAAATTGGTTGTCATCTAAGCTAATATTTATCAGGTGTGCACCACTAGTTATATACCATTTGCCTAGGATAGAGTCCATTCTTATTTGTGGAGTGAAGCTAGTGGTTATGAAGTAATTAAGATATCTCCTGTATGGTGCTGGATATTATCTGTTTCATATTGTATCTATTCCTCCACCCATGCTGTATCTGTTCTTCCAGCAAGTTGCTTTTAATCATCTCTTGCTCCGTAGGGGTGGTGTTTTGTATTGGCAGCTGTCAGACCCCATGCTTTACTGTATTGTTACCACTTGCAGAACTGAGGGGTCACTGTAACTTAGGCAACACTCTCATGAAGTCTCAGGACCTCTCAGTGACCTAATGGGAGCCCTAAAGCATGCTTATAAAGCCCTTCTGATGACCTTGTGAGTATCTATGTGCTGCACTGACATGGCTTGGAAGATCTGGAGTAGTGTTTTAGCTTCCAGTGGCTACTGTAACAAATTATCACAAGCCTGGTGGCTTATAACAACAACAAAAGTGTAATTATTCTCTAACAGTTGCTAGTGCTCAGAAGTCAAAAATCAATGTGTCAGCAGGGCTGTGCTTTCTCCTTAGCCCCTTGAGGAGAAGCTGTCCTTGCCTTTCACAGCTACCAGCCTTCCTTCTTTGTGGCTACATTACTCCAAGCTCTATCTCTGTCTTCACAGCATCTTCTCCTCAGTGTGTGTTGAACCCCCTGCCTTTCTCCCATAAGGACACTTGAGATGGTAATATGGCCCACCATGATAATTCAAAATAATTCACTAATGTAAAAATATTTTAATTTAATTATGTCTGCAAATACTTTTTTCCAAAATTAGGTAATTTTCACAGATATTTGGAAGCAATTATTAGCCTATCAGAAGCAGTCCCTGTTTTCTAAAGTGAATCCTTATTTTTAGCATCAATATTAGTTTATTAGAGTGGCTGAAACAATGTCCCACAAACTGGGTGGAGAAAAATCACAAAAATTTAATCTCTAAATCTGCAAGTCTGAAATTCTGACTTGCCGTGAGGCCATGGTTCCTCCAAAGGCTCTAAGGAGGCTCTTACCTGGTTTCTTATAGCTTCTGATGAATGCCAGTAATTCTGGGCTATCCTTGACTTGTGGCTGTGTAATTCAACTTGTATTCCATGTTTACAGATGATCTTCCCTTTCTAAACTTTTATGTCCACATTTCCCTCTATACAAACACTAGTTATTAAATTAGGTCCCATCTTAATCCAGTATGACCGCATATTAACATAATTACATCTGCAAAGACCCTATTCCAAATAAGCTCACATTCATTGGTCTGGATGGACATTGATTTTGATGGGATGCTATTCAACTCAGTGTGGAGTTATAAAAAAATCATGTTACCTCAGGAATTAGATCAAGCATTATATTTCATGGCAAATGGGTAGCAGTAAAATCTGTGTCATGTAAAAAAATAATAGCTTTGATCTCTTCTAAACAGCATTAAGCTTAGTTGTACTTCATTATGCATCTTTTAATTCTTTTGAAATTCTGATATTTTCAGACCAAATGAATTTGATGCTGTCTTGCCACTGTGTGACCTTGATCAAGTTATCAATCAGATCCTGCACTAACTGCTTCATCTCTAAAGTGAATTTAATAATAGAACCTGTGTCATAATGTTGTGAGAATTAAATGAGTGCCTATAGAAAGCACTGCTATCAAATAGTAAGCCTCCAATAAATGTTAGCAGCTAATTTGGTCATTTTTCCCCCTAATTGAAGTTTAATTTGGTCTCTTTTTCATGTAATAAAGAAACTTTAATTAGATTACTGATAGAGATTGCCAACCACTGTGGTAATTTTGGAGGCAAACAATTCAACATTTTAAATTATAACATATGCTCATTTTGTTAATCTATAAATTTATGCTGAAAGTAGCAAAGAATAGTGACTGAATGTGCATGTGGGGTGTGTGTGTGTGTGTGTGTGTGTGTATGTTGATATGTGTTTCTCTGGGTGTATTTATTTTAAGCAAGCCTCTGTGAAACTTTGGAGGCTATGGAGTTATAGGAACACATATGGGTGAGTTAAAATCTAAGTGATAAAAGGAGCTTGTGAGATTGGTGTTATAGAATTTAAAGACCCCATGCTGCCAAACAGTGCATTGACATACAATGTTTACATAACAAGTTTCTTCAGAAAGAAAACATCTTCACCCCTTCCAATGGAGATATCAGATAGCATAATTTCAGCACTTTCACACTGATTACAGCATATGTTAAAAATGAGAGAGAGAGAGAGAGAGAGAGAGAGAGAGAGAGAGAGAGAGAGAGAGAGAAAGTGGAGGGGAGGGGAGGAGAGAGAAAGAAAAGAAGGAAAAAGGAGAAAGGAAAAGGATGAAAGAAAAAAGCTGAACATGCAATAAATTTGATCTCTGTCAATCCAGAGAGTAAGGGGATAAGAAGACACATTTCCTCTAATTTTCTTCAAGAATTTGGCAAAAACAAATATTTCTTGGGGTTAAGACCCTTTCCCCCTATTTGTTTGTAGCAGCTAAAGTGATGATGCCATTCTGTGCCCCAGGGTTCAAATGTGGAAAACATAATTGTACAAGGCCCTTAACAGAGGCTCCCTGGAAAATTCAGAAGGCTGTATAGCCTCCCTGCTTAGTGAAAAGAAAACAAACAATATTTTTTGAGAGCTGAGGTAATATTATAAGCTATTTGTCTGATTCAAGTAAGGAACATTTACTGAAAATAATTATGGTCTCTACCCCCTAAAATAGTCTTCCTACTTTTCTATTTGGCCTTTAGATATCCATACAGGATAGTTTATCAGTATTTTAAAAACTTCAAAACGTTTTCAACATTCCTTCCTATCTCTAAAACATATCCTTGTCAAACCCTTTTAGAATACAAGGTTTTTTTTGTTTGTTTGCTTATTCATACCAAATAAGATTTTAAACTAAACTGGATTAAAAGTGTAGTTTGGCAAAGAAAAGTATTGTAGAGAATATTTTA
The DNA here is from genome assembly GCA_004026585.1 of Noctilio leporinus. NCBI lineage: Eukaryota > Metazoa > Chordata > Mammalia > Chiroptera > Noctilionidae > Noctilio > Noctilio leporinus. Next base: position 4,455 of record PVIW01016598.1, on the reverse strand, counting down.
AAATCCTTCCCTCTTCTTTCTCATAGATATGTGAAATTTAATGAACATGTCTTTACCAACATCACCAGGAGAGGGGAGGATCATGGGTCTGGGATTAAATAACAAGTGTCTTTTGACCTTGGCTGGGTAGCTCATTTGGTTAGAGCATTGTCCCTATATGCCAAGGTTATAAAATTAATCTCTGTTCAGGACACATAAAAGAATCAACCAATGAATGCATAAATAGGTGGAACACCAGACTGATGTTTCTCTCTCTTCCTTCCTCCATCTTTCTAACATTAATAAAAAAATTTTAAATTAATGTCTTCATCTTGTGCCCCCATCCAAATTCCCTAGCATTCTAAACTTGTAACTGAATTACATCCATGTATAGGGACTAAATAACAAACCACAAAATGGAGACCACAGCTGACTCATTCCATAAAAACAGGACACTCCTGATTGACAATACTTAATACTTTCCAAGCTTAATACTCTGGACACAACTAACTGAAGAGAATTCTGATATTCTTCCTTCCACTTAAGGACTAGTGATTATTACTTTTATAGCCTTGTATCCTAAATAAATGTAGCTAAATAAATGCACACTCTCTAGTGGCCTATCTCCTACTCCTCCCTACATTCACAACATTCCACAACACCATATAGAATATCTGTCATGATGAACACACTCCTAACATCTCAAATCCCTCATTACATGTTCGTTTTAACTTATGATATCATCGGGGAACCTGCTTCTTTCTAGAGAACACCCACATTCCTGCCAACCTCTCAGATGGAAGTGTTTTTATTTCTTGTAGTGTTTTCTAAGACAGTGCTTGGCACAGAATTTCTTTATGTAATCAGTCTTTATAATGCAATAAAGAAGGGTTACATAAAGAAATACTACTTGAAGAGCCCTGGCTGATGGCTCAGTGGATAGATGCTGGCCTGAGAACCCAAAGGTCACTGGTTCTATTCCCAGTCAGGGCACATAACCAGCTTCAAGCCAGGTTTCCAGCCAGGTCCTTAGCAGGAGGCAAGTGAAAAGCAACCATGCATTGACATTTCTCTCCCTTTCTTCATCCCTCTCTGCCCTTCTCTTTAAAAATAATGAATAAAAACTCTTAAAAAAAATAAAAAAGAAATACTACTTGAAAGCTCCATCTTTGAAGAATAGAAGGCACCTCTTTGTGACCAATGCAATTTTGTCACTTTGGTTCTTTCATTATGAGTCTCTTATGATTCTCATTCACTGAGGACTTGGGACCAAGGTGTAGCCTTTCTCTGTCCACTGTGCTGCCATTAATAGAGTAATGGCTGTGCCTACAAAGTAATACCACCTTGTAATAGTATTTATTACTAAATACTATTAATTTACATTGACCTGCAAGATCCTTAAATTCTTCATCTCCAATGTCCTTGTCAACTCAAGCTTAAATACACCTTACTTCTCTTCCCAACCCCCAAAAGCAGGACTGAGAAGACACAATGTAGATGAGAAAAAGTTAAGGACTGAAAGTCTCCCCCTAAGACTCAGAAGCAGAGAACTACTGTGTCTGAGATCTCTCTGCATTTTACATAGGTTATAGTATATAATTAAGCCCCAGAGTTCATTTGTGAGATTACAGAATTCTAGAGGGAAGTTTGCAAAATAGGCTCCAATCTGCAATTAGCAATACAAAAGTATCTATATATTTAGTTCATTCCAAATGTGTCATAAGAGGAGAAACAGAAGGTAAACTAGGAGAGAAAGAGGTGTGAAGCTACTTGTTATAGAGTATAAATTACTAACTGCAAACATAGGATTTAGAACTAAACAGCCCTGGGGGTGGGGAAGGGAGGTAAATCCTAGTGGTAAAACTTCATGAGTAGGCAATTTGTATGATGTTTTAGGTTACTTAAGTTTTGGTTTTCTTCTGTAAGATGGAGATAGTGGAACCTACCTCAGGGAGTTATGGACTAAATGAGATGTTATATGTAAAGCATCTAGTGTTATTTCTGGGACATAGAAATCCCTCAAAAAAAGGTAAATTTGATGGTAAGGAGGATAGTGCTGTTTTCCATATTTTTAAAAAGCTTGGTGTTTTGATCCCCAGGATTAAAAATCAAATCTTGCCCTTGATACTAATTATCTCTGAGTTTCGTATGCCTCCTGTTTAAAATGGGGATAATAATGTCTCAGAATAGAGGGATGTGTGGATTAAAAAAATAAGTAGAGTATCTGGGAAGATGGCGACAGAGTAGAGAGCAGTGCTGATGGTGTTCTGGAATACCAGAGCAGCTAGAGCACAGGATAGGGAGCACGAGACGTCTTCAGGTCCCGAAGAACTGGAGTGGTCAGCATCTGGACACAGGGGAACACAGCCCAGTGGCAGCAGAGACCTACAGGAGTGCAGGTGAGGGGACTCCGAACTTAATGGCCAGCGGGCCAAGGTCAGCTCTGGGCAGTGGCGGCCCTACCCTGAGGGGTGTCTCTAACTGAAGCAGCTCCAGGCTCCCAGGCAACTAGAAATCTGAACAGTGAAGTGCAGGCAGCAAGGGCAGAGGGCAAACACGGTAGGGAACACAGAATTGAACTCCTGCAGGGGAGGGACTGTGTGAGAGACTCCTCCAGCAACAGGGAGAGGAAGCTCCTCACAGGGCTAAAGGCAGAGGGGAAGAGCCCTGCGGGGAGCAGGAGCTGGGGAGCAGGGAAGTGCACCGGCCTGGGCAGCAAGAGAGCCGAAAACGGTGCTGCTGGGCCACCGGGGAAACAGCAGTTTAAAGCCCCTGCGAGGGGGGAGGCCCAGCCCTGTGCACCCACACAGGCCCCCAGGCTCCACGGAAACTCCGAACAGCAAGGCAGGAACTAGTAGCAGGGGCTACTGACCTGCCCATTGCCGACACAAAGACCACAGATGCCTGGGAGAGGCCCATCACGGAGGCTGCGTAAAGGACTCCTGGGACAGCTGGTCGGCTTGGAGGCTTGGCTCTCACCCGGGGAAGCAGAGCAGTGTTGGTGGTCCCCAGACAGTGTTGGCGGACACTGGGCACTGTTGGCGGACGGGGGATGCCTCCTCTGGAGCAGCGGAGGCAGGGCCAGTCATCACAGGAACTAGAGAGGTTATAGGCTGCACTGCAGGGGAGCCAGGTGCCTATCACAGGCAGGAACCTCCTCCAGGAGTGGGAGGGGACACCCTACAAGCGGCAGAATACCAGCAGCTCTAAAACCCAGCTAGGCTACTGACAGCCCAGCATTCCTGGGGGCTGACACTCAGAATCAGCCCTGACTGTGACAATCAGAGGCCCTGCCACGCTAAGGACATATAGACCACAGACTGCAGAGACCTGACTAAGAAAAAGAGGCCTCAGGAAGTGGATTGCTGCTAATTTCAAGCATCTGAGTTATACCAAGAGGTACATGAACTATTAATCCCCAACATATCCTTTCCAAAAATTACTTCTCACATATTCTTAATCCCCCCCATCTCGATCCACCTAAATACCCACCCCCACCCCCTCTTGATTTAAAGTCTACTCACTCTCTGGCTACAACGCATTCCCAGTCCTCAATCTAAGTATTCCTCCCTTCCCCAGCCACCTAAACCCTTTCTTTATTCTTTTCTTCCTTTCTTTATCTACCTCCCCTTTTTTTGCTTTTTGCTTTTTTTCGCCCATAAATCCTGGGTCCACCTGGACCAATCAGAGATCATAAAGGGTGAACTACACTTAAACCCTTTCCTTATTAATATTGGTTTTTGTTTTTGTTTTTTTTTTTTTTTTGACTTGTGACACCCCCCTTTTTGTTTTTTGTTTTTTCTTTTTTCTTTTCTTCCTGATAAAGCCCTCAGATACTGGCTCCACCTGGACCAAACAGAGATCATAAAGGGTGAACAGACACCTAAACCCTTTCCTTATTAATATTGGTTTTTCTTTGTCTTGTGACTTTTTCCTTCTTCTTCTTCTTCTTCTTCTTCTTCTTCTTCTTCTTCTTCTTCTTCTTCTTCTTCTTCTTCTTCTTCTTCTTCTTCTTCTTCTTCTTTTTTTTCCTTTCTCTCTCTCATAAAAGCCCAGAGGTCCCAGCTCCACCTGAACCAATGAGGGATCATTAAAGGTGAACACAAACTATACCAAAAAATTCAGGAAGAGGGAAGACTCGCAAAATCTTTCTATGAGGCCAATATTATTCTAATCCCAAAACCAAGGCAAGATACAACTAAGAAAGAAAGCTACAGGCCAATATCTCTGATGAACATAGATGCTAAAATTCTCAACAAAATATTGGCCAATCGAAGTCAGCAGTATATTACAAAGATCATACACCATGATCAAGTGGGCTTCATCCCAGGGATGCAAGGATGGTACAACATTCGTAAATCAATCAATGTAATACACCACATCAACAAATTGAAAGATAAAAATCATATGATCATATCAATAGATGCTGAAAAAGCATTTGATAAAGTGCAGCAACCATTTATGATAAAAACCCTC
>PVIW01016597.1:0-16219 GCA_004026585.1 Noctilio leporinus | reverse complement strand
ATGACATAACTTAAAAAATGGTTTATGCAGCCAAGGCTTTACTTGGAATGTCATATTTGAGAATGGTGCTCATTTAATGAAGTATTTCCAGAAATTTTTAAGGAATAAAGTGTGGCTTTATAGACCCAATGCTTACAAGGCCTTCATGGGCAAATAGGCCCGATACCTGTCTTACAGATTCCCAGCCTTACCAGTGAATTAGAAAGCTATCCATAGATGACAAAAGATAATACAACTGAGGTTAATTTGTTACCAATACATTTTAATAGTTAAAGATATGATGATAGTTCATTACAAGAATAATGCAACTGATAAGGAAATTTGGTTGTTTATGTGGCATGCAAAACAAAGACAATAAAGTCAATCCAAAAAATGTTAAACAAAGTAATCATAAAATAACAATCATCCCCATTTTCAAGTAGAATGAATATTATATCTAATTTATAAAAATAGGCCCTGGCTGGTGGCACAGTGGATAAGGCGCTGGCCTGCAAACTCAAAGGTCGCTGATTTGATTCCCCAGCCAGGGCACATAACCAGGTCGCAAGCCAGGTCTCCAGCTAGGTTGCATAGCTGGAGGCAGGTGAAAGGCAACCATACATTGATATCTCTCTCCCTTCCCCGCTCTCTAAAAATAATAAAATAAAATCTTTTAAAAAATAGATGCACATTATCTTTGCAGAGGAAAATCTCTTTAGATATAATTGTAATAATCCTAATAGTATATCATGAACATTGTATACCAAACCTGTAATTAGAATATACAAGAGTTTAACAATTATCAAATGAAGAGATTCTGTAGGTCTAGATGTTAATAAAAGTCTGTAAGCAAGTGGTATAAACCCCAAACTGAAATTCACTGGCCCAGAAGATGCCAGATTCAAACTGAAGAAATAAAATTGTGACCAAGATAATACTTCAAAAAATAATTGAAATTAATACTGATAGAACTATATAATGTTGTTGTCTAATATTAGGCAAAGTAGCACTAAGATTCTGATAAACAGAAACATGTCATGGATTGCAATGGCATTGACAATTCTCTACGAATTATGAATGTCAGAACCAAACCTTTACTGTGTTACCAATGGACAAAGGTCTGTAGCATAGGAACTAGATTTACCTTTGGGACCTTTAATAACCAGTCAGGAGAATAAAGGTGCCTGGCTGGCCTTGTTCTCTGGCAGGAGTGGATTCTGTAAGTGAGGTCCAAGTCGATCCAAGTCATTGCATGCACCTGAAAGAGTCCCTGTTTACAAGGAGAGTGTGGGAAGGGAGTGAAGCCAGGTCAGCACGAATATACGAAGAAAAGTGGTCCAGATAGAGTTAAATGGTTAAGCGCATAGTCACTGGGTTTTTATAGGCCTAGATTCAAATCATGAGTCCACTGCTTATGTGACATTTGGAAAGTTATTTTATCTTCCTGAGCCTCCGTTTACTCATATATATCATGGATATATACCTACCCCATAGTATGATTAATGTTCTACAGAAAACTCTAGAGACCAACCTTCAATACATCACATAAACCCTCACTGTGTATTTCCAACTAAGTTCTACTGTGTTATATTCACTCTTCACTTCTACCTTCTATTTTAGGTATTCTTTCTCAAGTTTTGTGTGCAATATAATTACCTCTAAAGTGTGCCCAAAATGAAGGTTCCCAGGCCATGCACCCCAGAAATTATGACATAGTACATGGTGGGATGCAGAAAACTTCATTTTAGCAAGCATCCAGCAGTTCATATATAGGTGTTTTTTAGATTGTAATTTACAAAATATATCATGTTAGCTGTTCTTCACTGTGCTGTGAACTGTTTCTGTACCCTGGGTTTTCATATGCTGCTTCCAAGGAGCAAATGCCCTTCCTTCAGGATTCTGCTGGTTAAATTCTATTTATTCTGCAAGGCTTCTTTCAAGTGTTTTCTCTCACATGGAGTCTTCTTGGACTTCTTACGGCAAAAGGACTTTGTCATCTCTTCTCTGGTATTTGTTTACATATCAAATTCCCCACTTGACAGTGAGCTCTTATACCAGAGAGGCTGGGTCTTATTTATCTTTATGTCCTCAACATCTAGAGAAGGCACAGCTTTGAGTGACTGGTAAGTGAAATGACAACCTCAACCCTGTATATCAAGGAGAATGATTGGAATCTCTACCATCTTGGCTTCAAACACACACACAAGCCTGAACTGAGAGTCTTACAAATGTTCAGGCTAGAAAACAGTAAGGCCTGTCAAGCTACAGACTGGAAAAAATCTTTATAATACATGTATCTGATAAAAGACTGGATGTCTTTTTGGAAAACCAGTCTCTAAGAAATGGTGCAAACACATCACTGTAATAAATCAGAATGATGCTGGTTAACTGGGATGTCCACGTGCAGCTCCTTTTATTACTGGCAAAATAGAAATCTGCCAAAAAGATTGTTCCCTTGAGTAGAAATAAAAACCTTCCTTGCATTGGATTTATTACTAGGGCTCCTGCTCCCATCTCTGAGTTCAGCCACCTGACAATCACCCAAAGGCAGCTGACATTCTGAAATCAAATGAGGTATGAGAAGGTGCTCTTTCCAGGGACTGATGTTTTGCAATTATGTGTATGTGACCAACCTCCACTTAAAGTGTGAGCAAAAATTGGTCTCTGAACATGGGCAACAAAAAAAGCCATGAAATCAAAGATACTTCCAAAAGAGTTTAAATGAGAAATTTAGTTAATATGTAAATGTAAAGAGCATTATAATTTCATGAATAAAAGAGCAATTTTAATGTTGGGAGCAAAGAGAGTCCCTGCCTTTGGGAGGTGGTCGTGACTGGCAGAGCCTGAAGGACTTCTGATGTTCCATTTATTTCTTAGTCTGAGTGCTGAAAACATGGGTGTGTTCGCTCTGTGGGAATTCTTCCAGCTCTACATTATATATGCTCTTTTCCGTATGTGTGTTATATTTCAAGAAAGTGTAGCTTCTCTCAAAAAGCAGCTTTTCCCTTCAATAAATAAATGCTGAACAAATATGTGCAGAATGAGAGTTTGAAGGGGTGCCAGAATTGTAGCATGCCTTAGGAACATAAACGTCTAGGTCTGGCCTGGGCATCAGATTCGTATTTTCACTTGATTGAGTTCAGTTCATTGTTGTTCCATGACCCAGGTTTCCTCTTTGCAGTAAAGGGCCCCTTAGCATTTTTTCTTGAATGATGTCCCCATCTTTGCTGTACACAAAAGGCTCCACCAGCGCCATCGCCCTGCTTCGGATCAGTTTGCTTGTACGTGTTGCCTGGCTTTGTCAAGTCTCGATGCTATCCTGGAGATGGTAAAATGAGCCAAGTGATTTCATCTCTCATGGCACACCTTGAGGACATTACTTGGGCAGGAGCCAATTTACTGCTCACTGCCTGAGAGACTTTTTTTCCCACGAGCTAGCTTACCTCCCACTCTTTTACAAAGAACTTCCTCCATGGGAAAGGACACACCAGGGAAAGCGAAGCATTAGAACTAGTGGGAACTATGCTTGACATGGGAGATGCTGTCCCCACTCCTTCCTTTCCCACCCACTACACGCTGATGTGTCAACTTTAATTTCTTGCTAATGCTTGGGTTTCACCCTAAGCTCTTGTCTACTGTTCATGCCCATTAACAAATATATCCAGGAAAAGAAAGAGCATCAGGAGAGCTTGGCCTGGGTGTAAGCAGTTCTTTGCTGTGGCTGAGTGCCTTGAGCAGCTTGGAGAATTTGATTCCTGGAACAGATTGACAGACATAGGCTCCCAGTCAATGTGTATCTTTCTACCAGTGACCTGAAACAAAAGATGATGATGACAAGCATTGATTGGCAATGTGGGTGTTGGTTGACACATGACTTAAGACCTGAATCAAGCATTTGCTTTCTTTTGGTTAATTCCACTAGTCCTACCATTTGGTTAATTCCATGACTCTCTGACCCAGAGCCAGGAGAACTTTGCATCTCTACATACTAAGCTGGACACAATTGTGACGCCAAAAAGGCTTGTGCTGAAGTACACAAGGAATAGATGTAGAGTCAGTCTTTGGTCAAGTGGCAATAGTTCTGGCAGCCGATTGGTTTTAGGATGCCCAATAAATCTTTTCAGAGATTTTGCCTTTGGTTTTTAAACCAGTTTTATCTATTCTGAATTTTTCTTATTTTAAAAAAATGTATGAGGTATAAATCAAATGCAATGAAATGCAGTTTAATGAGACTTGAAAATTGTATACTCCCATCTAAATGAAGATGTAGAACATCTCCATCACATAAATAAATTAATCATGTCCTTTTTCAGTCAGTTTACACACTCATGCATGCATATATGCATGCACACTTTCTCAACCCACGCTACTCCCAATGAATCTTGAAGGAAATCATTGTTCTGATTTCTCTCACCATGAATTAGCTTTGCTTATAAAAAATGGAGTCATAAAATAATGTATTTTTTTTTAGGTCTGGCTAATTTTTTTCAACACTGTTTCTGAGATTTTTCTATGTTATTGTGCACATCAGCTGTTCATACCACATTATTCCTGAATAGTATTGTATGGTACAAATATATCTTAATGTGTTTTCCAATTCTTCTGTATGCATAAAATTGGATTGTTTCCACTTTGAAGCTATTAAGACTGCCATGAACATTCTTGTAAAAGTCTCTTTGTGTGCATTTTTTCCCATTTCTCTTATGTAAGTACAATTGCAAGGCCATAAGTTAGCATATGGTTAACTTTATAAGAAACTTCCACAAACTTTCCAAAATGGTTGCATCACCTTATACTCCTACTGGCAGTGTGTGGGAGTTTCAGTTGCTTCATTATACGGTATTGTCAATATTTTAATTTTACTTATGCTGACATTTGAGTTTTCATTTTAGCTATGTTGGTTTGTGTGAGCTGTTTTATGGTACCCCTTGATGTTCTATGGTATTGAACACCTTTTTATGAGCTCATGGGCTATTTGTTCTTCCTTTGTGGCATGTGTTTAAATCTTTTACCTATTTTTATAAATTGTGATGTTTATCTTTTTATTGTTGATTGTTAAGAGTTTTCTATATATTCTAGATGAGTTATATGTATATATGATCATATATATTTTCTAGTCTGTGGTTTGACACCTAAATTTTAATGCTGATTTTTTAAAAAAATTTTATTGTTGTTGTATTACATCCATCCTTAATGCTGATTTTTGATGAACAGAAATGATTGATTTTTATGAAGTCTGACTTAGCAATTCCTTCTTTTATGATTAGGGCTTTTTACGTCTTGTTTAGGAAACCTGTGCCTTTCCAAACGTGGTGCTATTCTCTTAACTTTTCTCCTAGAAGCTTTATGTTTTCAGTCTTTATGTTTAGGTTGATGATCCATATCAAATTAATTTTCATGTATGGTATGATATATGGAAGATTCATTTCTTCCCTGAATATCCAGGTGTTCAAGCAGTATTTGTTCAAAGACTCTTATGACTCAATTAGAATAACTTGGTGCTTTTGTTGAAAAACAAAAGTTGGTGTGTATGTGTATGACTGCCTATTTCTTGGTGTTCTTTTCTATCCCATTTATCTATTTCTGAACTCTCTTCAGTTCCAACTTCTGTAGCTTTAGGGTAGGTCTTAAAATTGGTTACTGTAAGTCCTCCAACTTTCTTGTTTATCAAGATTACTTGGTCATTCTTAATCCTTGGAATTTCTATAGTTATTTGAATTCAATTTGTTACTTTCAAAAAATGTCAGCTAGATATTTAAATTTTAAATTGGATTTAATTTATCATCAATTTAAAAAAATAGACAAATGCTATTTTATAAATTGAAAAAATTGAATCTTTCAGTTTATAAAATGGTATTTATTTTATTTATGTAGTTTTAGTTTCTCATAATGTTTATTGCTTTAAACTGAGATCTTGAACCTATTTCTTTATATTAATACCTAGTCATTTAATATTTCATGATAGTATTATAACTGATGTTTTAAAATTTTTGTTGCCGGCGTTTAATGTATAATGTATACTGACTTGGTATCCTGAAGCTTGGCTAAATCCAGTTTGTAGTTCTAATTAAATTTGTGCAGATTTCATAGCATTTTCTAGGTATAAAATTATTTTTTGAATAACAATGGTTTGATTTATTTCTTTAAAATCTTAATGCTTTTTATTAATTTACTTGTCTTTTTAGAAATTCTAATCTTTATTGTATTTCTTCACATTATCTTTCAGTCCCCTTATACTCTCTTTCCCCCAGCAATCATCATACTGTTTGTTGTCCATGTCCATGAGTCCTTTTCCTTTCTGCTCAATCCCTCCATCCCTACCCTCCTCCCACAGCTGTCAGCCTGCTCTCCATATATGAGTCTGTCCCCATTTTCCTTATTAATGCAGATTTTTCATTTGATTCCAAATATGAGTGAAATCATATGGCATTTTTCTTACTCTGACTGGCTTATTTCACTTAGCAAAATGTTCTCCAGGTCCATCCATACTGTCACAAACTGTAAAATTTTCTTATTTTTTATAGCTGAGTGGATGTGTAAATGTTCCATAGTTGGTTTATCCACTCATCTATTGATGGACACTTGGGCTGCTTCCATATCTTGGCAATTGTAAACAATGCTGCAATTAACATAAGGGTGCTTCTGTTCTTTCAAATTAGTGTTTTGGATTCCTTCAGATATAGTCCCAGAAGTGGGATAGGTGGGTTGCAAGGCAGATCCATTTTTAATTTTTTGAAGTATTTCCATACTGCTTTCCAAGGTGGTTGCACCAATTGCATTCCAACCAACAGTGAAAAAAGGTCTCTCTGTATATCCTCACCAGCACTTGCTGTTTATTGATTTATTGATGATAGCTGTTCTGACAGGTGTGAGATAATATCTCAATGGGGTTTTAAGTTGCATTTCTGTAATTATTAGTGATGTTGAGCATCTTATCATATATCTATTGACCATCTGTATGTTCTCTTTGGAGAAGTGTCTATTCATGTGCTTTGCACATTTTAAAATTTGGTTGTTTGTTTTTCTGGTGTTGATTCTTGTAAGTTCTTTATAAATTTTAGATGTTAACCCCTTATCAGATGTATTGGCAAATATGTTCTCCCATTATGTGTGTTGTCTTTTTATTTTGTTGGTTACCTTTGCCGTGCAAAAACTTTTTAGTTTGATATAGTTCTATTTATGTTTTTTCTTTTGTTTCCCTTGCCTGGAAAGATATATTGATAAAATAGTGTTATGATTAAGGTCTGAGATTTTGTTGCTTATGTTTTCTTCTATGATTTTTATGGTTTCAGGTCTAACAGTTATGTCTTTGACCTATTTTGAATTTACTCTTGTATTTGGTGTAAGAAGGTGGTCTAGCTTTACTTTTCTGCATGTATCTGTATAATTTTCCCAATACCACCTATTGAATAAACTATCTTTAACCCAGTGTATATGCTTGCTTCCTCTATCTAATATTAATTAAGTAGGAAGGTGTGGGTTTATTTCTGGGCTCTCTATTCTGTTACATTGATCTTTGTGTCTGTTTTTATGTCAGTACTGTTCTGTTTTGATTACTATAGCCTTGTAGTATAGTTTCATATTAGGTAGCATGATTCCTCCAATTTTGTTCTTCTTTCTCAAGATCACTCTTGCTATGCAGAGCCTTTTGTGGTTCCATATAAATTTTTAAAATATTTATTCTAGTTCTGTGAAATACATCATTGGAATCTTGATAGGAATCATGTTGAGTCTATAGATTGCTTTAGGTAATTGGATATTGGCATGTAAAAAGGCAACAGATTTCTGGATATTAATTTTGTAGCCTGCTACTCAGCTGAATTCATTTACCAGTTCTAGTAGTTTCTTGGTTGAATCTATTGGGTTTGCTAAGTGCGGTATAATGTCAACTGCAAATAATGACAGTTTTACTTCTCCCTTTCCAATTTGGATGTCTTTTATTTTTTCTTCCTGTCTAATTGCTATGGCTAGGGCTTCCTCTACTATGCAGAATAAGAGGTGAAAGCAGACATCTCTGTCTTGTTCCTGATCTTAAGGGGAATGCTTATAATTTTTTACCTGTTGAGTGATGCTCACAGTGGATTTGTCACGTATGAACTTTATTATGTTTGGGTATGTTCTCTTTAATTCCACTTTGCTGAAAGTTTTTTTTTTTTTTTAATCATAAGTGGGTGCTGGATTTTATCAAAAGCTTTTTCTGCATCTATTGATATGATCATATAATCTTTTATCCTTCATTTTTGTTTAATGTGGTGAATCACATTTATTGATTTGTGATTGTTATACTAACCTTGCATTTACAGAACAAATCACACTTGATTACGATATATAATCCTTTTGATGCACTGCAAATTCAGTTTGCTAATATTTCATTTAGGATTTTAGCATCTATGTTCATCAGGGATATTGGCCTATAATTTTCTTTCTTCGTAGTGTCTTTATCTGGTTTTGGAATTAGAATAATGCTGGCCACATAAAATAAGTTTAGGAGTCTTCTTTCCTCTTAAATTTTATGAAATAGTTTGAGAAGGAGAAGTGTTAGTTCTTCTCAGAATGTTTGATAAAATTCCCCTGTGAAGCCATCCAGTACAGGGCTTCTTTTTTTTTTTTTTTTTATTAATGCTTCAGTTTCATTGGGTATAACTTGTTTATTCAGATGCTCTGATTCTTCCTAATTTAGTTTTCAAAGACTATATGTTTCTAGGAATTTATTTGTTTTCTCCACATTGTCCAGTTTGTTAGTATATAGTTGTTCATAATATTTTCATACAATACTTTGGATTCTTTTATTAGTTGCTATTTTTGCTCTTTCATTTCTGATTTTATTTATTTGTGTCTTCTCTCTTTTTTTTTTTTTTTCTGATGAGTCCAGTTAAAGGTTTGTCAATCTCATTTATTTTCCAAAGAACCAGCTTTTGGATTCATTAATCTTTTATATTTTTAAAACTTATTTCTGCTTCTTTCTTTATTATTTCCCTCCTTCTACTCACTTGGGATTTATGTGTTATTCTTTTCAAGTTCCTTTAAGTGTGAAGTTAGATTGTTTATTTGAGCTTTTACTTTTTTTTTTTTTTTTTTTTTTTTTTTTTTTTTTTTTTTTTTTTTTTTTTTTTTTTTTTTTTTTTTTTTTTTTTTTTTTTTTTTTTTTTTTTTTTTTGAGACAGGCCTGTAATGCTATTAGTTTCCCTCCTAGGATTGCTTTACCAGTGTCCCGCAGACTTTGGATTGTTGTGCCCTCATTTTCATTTGTTTCAAGGTATCTTTTGATTTCTTCCTTGATCTCATTTTTGACCTATTCATTGTTTAATAATATGTTACTTAGGGTCCATGTCTTTGTGTGTTTTTCAGTGTTCTGGTGATTGATTTCTAATTTCATAGCACTGTGGTCAGAGAAGATGCTTGATGTGATTTCGATCTTCCTAAATTTATTGAAACTTGTTTTGTGTTCTAACATGTGATCTATCCTAGAAAATTGCCATGTGCACTAGAAAAGTGTGTGTATTTGTTTTGGTATGAAATGCTCTGAAGATATCAATTAAACCCAATTTAAGGCTGCTGTCTCCTTATTGATTTTCTGTCTGAAAGGTCTATTCATTGAAGTTTACAGTGTGTTAAAATCTCTGACTTTGACTGTATTTCTGTGAATCTCCTTCTTTATGTCCATCAAGATTTGCTTCACAAATTTAGGCGCTCCTATTTTGGGTGCATAAATCTTTACTAGGGTTATATCCTCTTGTTTGATTATTCCCTTGATCATTATGTAGTATCTTTCTGTCTCTTACTATAGCCTTAGTTTATTTTGTTGGATATAAACATTACTAACCCAAATTATTTTTCTTTTCAATTTGCATGAATTACCTTTTTCTATCCCTTTACTTATAGTCTGTGTGTGTCTTTCAGTCTGAGATGGGTCTTTTGGAGAAAGCATATATATGGGTCATTTATTTTTATCCATTCAGCTACCCTATGTCTTTTGGTAGGAACATGTAAGCCATTTGCATTCAAGGTGATTATTGATAGATTTGGTATGTAATGCCATTTTATTGTTACATTGCTTTCCTCTATTTTCTTTTTTTTTCCTTCTCTTTTTCTTCTTCTTCTTAATGCAGCTCTTTAACATTTGTTGCAGTACTGATTTGGTATTAACAAACTCCCTTAGCTTTTTCTTGTCTGGAAGCTCCTTATTTCTCCTTAAATTTTAAATGATAACCTTGCTGGGTAAAGTAGCCTTAGTTGTAGGTTCTTGATTGTCATCACCTTGAATGTTCCATACCACTGCCTTCTGATCTGGAATATTTCTGTTGAATAATCAGATGATGGTTTAATTGGAGCTCCCTTACGTAACTACCTGCTTTTCTCTCGTGGCTTTTAAGATTTTTCCTTGTCTTTAAGCCTTGCCATTTTAATTATGTATATCTTGGTGTAGGGCTCTTGGGACTGCACTTGTTTGGGATTCTCTGAGCTTCCTGGAATTGTGTGTCTTTTTCCTTCGCCAGATTAGGGAAATTTTTGGTTATTATTTCTTCAAATAGATTCTCGATCCCTTGCTCACTCTTTTCTCCTTCTGGGATTCTTGTGATGTGTATGTTGTTCCACTTAATGTTGTCCAAAATGTTTCTTAAGTTCTCATTTTTGAAAATTCCTTTTCCTTTTTGCTGTTCTGCCCATATGTTTTTTCTACCTTGTCTTCCAAATCACTGATGTGATCCTCTGCTTCAGCTAACTTACTGTTTATTCATTTCCGTATATTGTTTATTTCAGTTGTTGCACTCTTTATTTCTGACTGGTCCCTTTTAATGACTTTCAATGTTTTTTTTCTCATGCTTTTGCGTATCCTTATAATCATGACTTTAAACTTTTTATCTGATAAATTGAATGCCTCCATTTCATCTCATTCTTATAGAGAATTCTCTTGTTCTTTCATTTGGGGTCTGTTTCTTTGTTTTCCCATTTTGGCTTCTTTGTATTTTCCACCTTTGTGTTAAACGAATCAGTCATTAAACTGATCAGTTCTTAAACTAATCAGGTTGTAATCAGCAGCTGGGCTTAATTTTATAGGGTTGGGCTGAGTAATTCTTGCAGGCAGGGCTCTTGCCTCTCCTCAGGCTGATGCCACTTAGAAAGGAATGCTCTGCCTGAGAAAGATGGCTTCTGCAGTATGGGAAATGACTCTGAACAGGGATCCTGGTGGCTATTCCTTCAGCTCTCTCCCCAGAGTCACCAAACCCAGACTCTCGTCAAGCATCTCTAGTCCACTTTGCCTTCCCTCATCCAAAGCCCAGGGTAACGGTAGCAAACAAAATTTTGTTTGTTGGCCTTTAAAGAGGCCCTCTGAGTCTCCAGGTATCTCTGCCTGGCAGACAGAAACCTTGCTGCTTTTCACATATGAATGTTACCTGGGTTCCTTTGCTGCTCTGGTGCTGTAGGCTGGGAATCTCAGCTTGGGGTTTAGGCCCCACACTTCTCAGGGGAACTCTATAGCCACTGAAATATCCTTTCAGATCTTCAGCTGCTGTCTATGGGAGCCAACCAGTTCCCTTGTGTCTCAGCAATCCCATCCAGCCACATTGTGGTGAAGCAGTTTCTTTCATCTGTCCATGGTTATAAGGTTTCTCTCCAGCTAGTGTTAAGGTGGTTATTCAGGATGCTTTCTCTACAGTTTAGTTGTAATTTCAGATTGGTGTTGGCAGGAGGTTAGGGTAGCCTCCACTTACTCCTCCACCATCTTGGACCTAATTCTAATTTACTTGTCTTACAGAATTGCTACATCTACTAGAACATTGCTGAATAGAAGTGTTAAGGATAGAAATTCTTGCCTTTTTCTCAATCTTAGAGGAAATATATTCATTGTTATTAGTTTGAAGATCAGTTTGTAATTAGATTGAGAAAGTTTTGTTCATTTTCCATGTTTTTATCATGAATTGGTGTTAAATTTCACCAAGTGCATTTTCTGTTTCTATTGAGATGACTTTTTTTCTTCTTTATTTTTCTAATATAGCAAATTACATTGATTTAACTTTTACATGTTACCTACTCTTGCTTTTATGGATAAACCTGGCTTGGTCATGACTTATTATTTATTATAGTACCTTTCTGAAAATACCAGGCCTCAAGAGAACCAGTAGTTAGGCTCTCCTGAGGTCTGGTTTTGTGACTGTTAGTTGTTGTTGTCGTTTTGTTTTGCTCATTAGTTTTCTTGCCTTTTCATGCATTTATTAATTTTAAATTTAATGCCAAACAATGTGTATTACAGAAAATAGTAGAGATTGAAACAACTCTTATTTATATTCAGGAAAGGACATGTCTCATTTTCTATAAAAATTATAGTATGGAGGTTTGATCAGTAAAATTTGTATTTGAGGTGGGCTGAACTCTGTTGTTGCCTCAGGTATGTCAGTGTACCACAAGTTTCAAATTTACCCAGTGGTCCATTTCTGCAGCCTCCTGTTTAGTATAAGTACCAAGATGTCAGAAGGTGTCCCTGGGGTGTTTTGTTCTACTCTCAGACCTCAGAAGGCAATGCATGTCTGCCCAGCAGGAGGGGTTCTCTCTAAGCATTTCTGCCCTCCTCCAGTGGAAGATTGCCACTTTCTGACTGGTATGAAGCTAGAGAAGTAGAAGGATTTCTCTGTTTTTTTTTTTGTTTGTTTGTTTTGTTTTTGTTTTTTTCTGACCCACTTATGTAGATCTTAAGCAGCTGTGGCTTTCTCAGAAAATTTACCCCCACCCTCCACCCTGCAGGTAGATTATGGTGGCTCTTAGTTAGCATATAGCCCAGAGGCTAGGATAAATTCTCTTGGTTTTCCTGCTCTACACTCAGCCTTAGGCAGACCCAAGTACCTGTGCTTCAGGGAGGTCTGTCTCTCTCAGTGTTCTGATGCACCCCTGGTCATCAACTGATGCTGCCTAGTACTGTGTAAGTCTTGGAGGGTGGGGAGATTTCTTTCAGGTCTCCTTTGCCTTCACAATGCATTCTATTGTATTCTTCAGAATTCCCCAATATTTCCCATTTGCACACTACCACTCCCGGCTGTTTTCCATCAGTAAATTCTAGTAGCTATCAAGCAAATCCAAAGTGGAAAAGAAGGAAGAATATATGTTTTATCTCCTTAATTCTAGGAAGGTAGTGGATAGATCTCATACATGGCTACATCTCCTGTCACAATGATTACCATAGTAGGGTCAGTAATAAATGTTTACTGAGTGGATATGTAAATGAATGGTTCAGTGAATGATATTTAGATGCCACCTGCTATTTGATAGGCCTTTTCTATGAAGCCTTTCCCTGAGCACTTCAGTATTTGTCAAAGGACTAGAGCATTTGAAATATGTGCCCCCAGATTAATATAGTCTGCTTTTAAAAGTTATCTAGTTTAAGTATCTTCTTAATTAGTTTGAATATTCTTTCAAAACCGTCTTTTCTTTTCTGTATTTGTTACTGGTCACTACTATGAGGCACTGTGTTGGGCCCTGAGGTGACATATTGACTCCTGCATGGGCTTTGCCTATAAAGGTTCTTTCTCTGTACATGCTTGACAGAAAAGCATGTATCCCTGAGTCACCAGAGTCATGGCTATTCTGAAAGCACAGCCTCAAGTACTTTTGACAGGGCACATAACCAGGCTGCAAGCCAGATCTCCATCCAGGTCCATAGCTGGAGGCAGGTGAAAGGTAACCATACATGAATGTTTCTCTCCCTTTCTTCCTCCCTCCCTTCCTATCTCTCTAAAAATAATAAATAAAAACTTTTAAAAAATACTGTTGAAGGTTCTAAAATGATAGAAAGATAATTAAGTTTGCTGTAGTCTTGATTAATAGATTTAACTCGTTTGCTGAAACTCAGCATTTTTATTTTACCAGTTGGCAGACAAGATGCAAGTCTCACAACCAATTTATCTGAACAGAGAAGTACTATTAGTTATACTGCTATGGGTTGCTGAGTTTTGCTCTAGTTATCTGATGTAAACATTTGAATGGATGATTTATTATGATGCTTCAGTCCTGAGGCTTTTCCACTGGGACTTAAATAGCTAGTGAGGAAATATTTTTCAAATAGATTCCAATTCAAATTATTTAAATACTTTATGTGTGTGTACGTTGGCATGTATATCTGTGCTCTGCATTATATGAGAAAATTCTAGCAGTTTTTTTTCCTTTGAAAAGCTTTTTCAGGGCAAAAGAGAGCAAACACTGCATTGATGGATAAAATAAATTTTCTTCATCTTTTTGGTAACCATCTTAACTTTCCCCTTTATCCATTTGATCTTTCTATAGATATTCTTGGTTTTGAGATTTAGAATCCATTAAAAAAAATTTTTTTTTATCCTTCACCTGAGGACATGCTCATTGATTCCAGAGAGAAAGAAAGGGAGGGAGAGAGGTGGGGAGGAAGAAACACCAATATAAGAGGGAAACATTGGTCAGTTGTCTCATGTACATGCCCTGATGGGACCAGGCCTACAACCTAGGCCTGTGCCTGACTGGGAACTGAATCCTCAATCTTTTGGTCTATGGGATGACACTCCAACCAACTGAGCCACACTGGTCAGAGCTAGATTCCTTTTTACAATTATTTTAGTTTTACGAGTTCTGGTTGAGGACTAATGACATGGCATTACCAGGTCCCGGGCATAGGTGAATAGGTGAATATTGGATCACATGCCTATTCCCATCAAATTCACAGTTGAAGTTGGACATAGGTCAGCTCCATCTGCTTACCATCATATTCTGTGTATTCATCTCCCAGTTAGGCTACAATGAATGGGATCTTGTTAGTGACCATATAAGTTAAGAGAGGGAAATCCCATCTTAAATGAAGTCATTCTGTGGTTAGAAGTTCAAAGGAGTGAAAGGCATACAATACCTAGCAGCTTTTTTTCTGTGGGGCTCTGGGACTAGGCATGTCCCAGGTGTGACTCATGAGAATGTAATTAGTTTGGTTACCTTTGAGAGGCCACGGGCTGTGTTTGCTATCCATGCTACAAGCACCCTTTACTCAGCTGAGAACCCAGCTTGCTACACAGGACTCTGTGCTTCTGAAAAAGAGCTGATCTCTAAAACAAAGTCTAGGATCACTGTTCATCTTGGTGTACCTACCCTGTTGTCAATCATGGGGAGCTAATTTCCTTTTTAGTTCTCATAAGAGCTAAACTTAGGAATGCTGAGCTTGTCAATGAAAAATGAAGCCCAGCTCAATAAGTCTTCCATTACAAGTTATGTTTCCTCCATACTGGTCTCTTTTCTTCTTTACCCTGGTAAAAGATAGGGGTATTTTCCCTTCAAGCTGTTACTGTGTGATTACTATAGAGATAAGGTCACCAGATATGGTGACTAAGTGAAACTTTACTTTTCTCCTCTGCATCTCCAGAAAGGATATGGTCAGGAAATGCAGGGACAGGGAGGCACCCCTCACCCCACTCCCCAGTTTAGCAGGTTATCTCACTGCTCTGGAGGTGGGCCCGTCTTTGTCTCCTCAGTTAGTAGTGCCCCTCAGGGCAAGGTATCTAAAGTGGATTTGACTATCACTTCTGGGTGGTAGGAGCCCTGCCAGCTCTTGGTGGGAGACTCATAGCTGAGGAGGGACCTTGTCAACATCCTGGGGGTGGTAATGAGTGCTCCCTCATTAAGCCTTTGTTCCAGGATCCAAGCATCTAATTAGGATTTTTTTTTTATAGAATCAGAAATTTTCCTTTAAAAAAATGGTGTAAGAAAAAGAAGTGGGATTAGGGCGACCATAGGACAATCTTCAAACATAGAGTAAGCCCTGACTGGTGGCACAGTGGATAAGGTGCTGGCCTGTGAACCCAAAAGTTGCTGGTTCGATTCCCCAACCAGGGTACAAAATCAGGTTGTAAGCCAGGTCTCCAGCCAGGTCCGTATCTGGAGGCAGGTGAAAGGCAACCATACATTGCCTTTGTATGTCTCTCTCCTTCTCTGCCTCTCTCCCTACCCCTCTCTCTAAAAATAGTAAATAAAATCTTTTGAAAAAAACCCAAAAACATAGAGTAGCTGCTGAGAGCTAGAGAGTCATGTAGACTCCCAGCAGAAAGAAAGAAGGAACTTGTACCCTTTGCAACAACATGGATGGAACTGGAGAATATTATGCTTAGTGAAATAAGCCAGTCAGTGAAGGACAGGTATCATGTGTTCTCACCCATTACGGGACAATAATGAGCAAAACTAACAACAAGCAAAACAGAACCAAGTGTATGAATACAAGGAATAGGCCTGCAGTGGTCAG
>PVIW01016596.1:0-16224 GCA_004026585.1 Noctilio leporinus | reverse complement strand
GTATTATGAAATGTCCATCTTTGTCCCTTTTTATGTCCTTCATTGTAAAATCTATTTTATCTGAAATCAGTATTGCTACTCCAGCTTTTTTTTCATGTCCATTTGCTTGATATATAGTTTTCCATCCCTTCACTCTCAGTCTGTGTCGATCTTTTGTTCTGAGGTGGGTCTCTTGAAGACAGCATATATGTGGGTCATGCTGTCTTATCCATTTGGCTACCCTATTGAACCTTCACTTTTTACAGTTTTATTAGTTACATGCCATCAACCTTGGTCCCAAAATGTTAAATAATAAATTATAAAAATAAACAATTCATAAGTTTTCAATTGCGTGGCATTCTAAGTAGCATGATGAAATCTCATACTTTTCCAGCTTCAGCCCTGCCCACGATATAAATTACCCAGTTGTCAAACTGTATATGCTTCCTGCTTGCTAATCACTTTTCAGCTGTCTTAGATACCAGATTGACTATCACAGTATCATAGTGCTTGTGTTTAGGTAACCCATATTTCACTTAACCATGTCCCAAAGCCCAAGAGTACTGATGCTGGCAAGACACATACACACACACACTCACACACACACACACACACACACACACACATTTGTAAAGTGCTGCTTTTAAGTGAAAATGTCAGTATAGTTAAGATTTTAAGAGACACAGAGCGAGACCACATTTCATATGACTTGTTTTTACAGTATATTGTTATAATTCAGTTTTATTACGGTTGTTAATCTTTTACTGGGACTGATTAAATTTTATCATAGGTATGTATGTATAATAGGAAAAAACATAGTATATGTAGAGTTCAGTACTATTTGTGGTTTTAAACATCTACTAGAGGTCTTGGAATGTGTCCCCCCACTGGTAAGGAGGGACTACTGTGCTCAGTTCTTCCAGTTCTTCAAGCATTCTATCCTGAGAATGTGTGTGTGTGTGTGTGTGTGTGTGTGTGTGTGTGCTTCTTGATCAATAGAATTGATTAGGATTCATGAAAAATGTTTCATTACTCATTGAAATATAACTCCCTTTTCGTCGTACTAAGTGGGATTCCTGAAGAGTCTAGTTTTATATTTTACAGTGGCAACACCATACTAGCCATACCACTAGTTTCTATTGATGCTGTAACAAATCACCACAAGCTTAGTGGTTTTAAACAACACAACTTTGTTATCTGGTGTTTTTATAGGTTGGAAGGCCAACAAAAATCTTACTGGGCTAAGATTAAGGTATTGGCAGGGCTATATTCCTTTCTGAAGACTTTGAGGAAAAACTGTTTCCTTGACCTTCTTAGCTTTTAGATGCTGCTCATAATCCTTAACACATGGTTCCCTTCCACCATCAAAGCCAGCAGTGACCAGTCTTTCACATCACATTTCTCCCACATGGTTTCTTATTGCTCCTCGCTCTTCCACTTTGAGCAACTCTTGTGATTATATTAGATCACCCAAATAATCCAGTATAATCTCCATATTTTAAGGTCACTTGATGAGTAAACTTAATTGCACCTGACACTTAATTTCATTTTCATCATGTAACCTAAGATATTCATGGGTTTTAGAGATTTTGTCATGAACATCTTTGGATGGGGGTCAGTTATTATGCTGCCACAGTCATGAACTATGGAGATGGAAAATAAATGGATGTAGGTAGTATTTTAATAAAGTGACATTTTAATTACTACTAAACGTGTAATATTTTATATAAACTTCAGTTTCCCTTTTGGTCTTCTCATGTTTTAAAAGCAGTCTGAACTCTTTTATGCTGTCTCTCTATCTGTATCCCTGAACCCATCTCTGTCTCTGTCTTTCTCTACCTAAGAAGCTCTTTGTGGCCTTTCTTTTTAAAATTCAAATAGTGTTGCCCACTGAAGTCAGACTAATGCTTAATGAGTTGCTGGAAAATTGATCAAGACATTCTTGGCCTTGGTAGAAACAAGTCATTGTAGGTCACTTTCATACTGAAAACGTGCTTCTTGTGTGTTACCTGGGTTCGTCCTATAAATCCCTATTTGACTCACTGAATCCAAGCTCTGAAAGGCTAGTTTGAAAAAGAACTTCATGACAGAACCACAAAGCCCACTCTATTCCAGGCAGTCATAAACCTTGCCCTAGCAGCTTGACACATCAAGTCAGAACAGCACTATTTTCAACTCTGGTTTACAAACATCAAGATTCAGAACCTTTCTATATTCCGTTCTGAAGCCATTTTAATTATTGATAAATACTTTTTCTTATTTGGGGGAAGACTTGGGAATCTGCCTCAATTAATTTTCTGAAATCTATGAAGAGTTTCCACAAGTTCTCCAAGTATCAGACATTTTTAAAAAATGGTGTTTGTCTTGGTTATCCCTTGGAATATTCAAGAGAACTTTCTTACCTAGATCTTTGGTGGGGGTGGGGGGCAATGGCAATAGGTAGAATCCTGTTTAGCCATTTAAATCAACTAGAAGAGTCTATAAAATTGTTCATTTTTCCTCACTTCTCCAAAATACTTCCCTTTGTATTCTGATCTTCGAAAACATCTTCTTTGCAACAACCATCAAAAACATTTTGTTTGATTCCCCAGCCAGGCCATATAACCAGGTTGCAAGCCAGGTCTCCAGTCAGGTCTGTAGCTGGAGGCAGGTGAAAAGCAACCATACATTCATGTTTCTCTCCCTCTCTGCCTCTCTCCCTTCCTCTCTCTCTGGAAATAATAAATAAAATCTTTAAAAATTTTTTTTTTCTTTCCCATTTATGCCCTAGGCTTCAGAGTTAGTTAAATCTTCCACTGATCAAATGTAGCTGGAAACTACAAAATCATAGAAGGATTATATTTGGAATGAAGGACAACAGAAGTTGGAGATTTTTGAGTGTGTGTAGTTTATCCTTTCCTTGCCTAAAAAAACTCCAGAAAATCAACCAGGAGACCCAATGTAAACTTGATTAACAATGAGTAGAAAACAAACAGACTGATTTAGATTTATTTGATGTAGAGGGGAGAAGATTCAAAGTTCTTAAAGCTTGCCATGTTTAGTTCTGTATTAGGCATAAATGTTCTTTAAAGATAAGTGGCAATGTGGCTATATTTTCGGAAAGCTCTGAAAAGCCCTCTCAGGTTAGAGTAGATAAGGGAGCGGACTTTATTAGGTCAGACTATGGCTCTGAGCACGTACCTCTCTGATCCCTGCTGAAGATAAAAAGATGGGCTGAGACTTTCAAATACCACATTTTTATTCTTTCTTTATTTCTAGAATATATTCTGTTAAGAGATGAATTAATTGAATGATACCATTTAAAATACATGTTCCTAACCCCAAAACTTATCTAACAGTTCTTAAAATCTTCCAGTATGAAATATATTGAGTTCCAGATGCATAAGTGGATTCTTGGAATTATCAGCCATTCAAACCTCAATGTAGATGAATTTTATTTTTTAAAAAGTTGAACTTGACTTCTCTGATGGTGGCAATGAAATAGCTGGAATTTAGAATGAAGAAAGACACTATGACAGCTAGAGCGCCAACAGGAGGTATTTAGGGTAGCTGCCCGAGTGGGCTGCAGATGCTGGTGATGGGCTTAGCATTGGCTGTGGATGAAACCATTCCCGAATGCAAGTAGATATAGTGGGTCACACTCATATTAATAGCAGCATGACTTATTTTTCCACTAGTTAGTCAAAGAAGGGTATATAACTTGATGTGTAGAAAAGCTATGGCACCAGAAAAGATTACAGTGTTTGTAAATGTTTCCATGATTTAAAAAAAGAATACAGTGACTACCTTTTCAAAAGATCACTCCAACAATTAAAAAGAGGAGCGTTTTCAATAAAAAATATCAGTTTCTGAGAATACTACACTTAAAAAAAAAACATGTATTGAACTAAGGGACTAAATGAGCATAAGGATATGTCCCCAAGGGAAGGATCTTATATTGCTGCCTTTGAGGAATTGTTATGAAATAAATTATGTACCCCAAAAGATGTTGAAAGGCCTCAGTAACTCTGACTGTGACTTAATCTTGAAATCAGCTCTTTGAAGATCATCAAGTTAAGATTAGGTCATTAAGATGGATGCTAATCTAATATGATTGTGTCCTTGTAAAAAGGGTTCCTTTGGACACAGAAACAGACAGGCACAGGAGAAACATTATGTGAAGAGACAGAGAACATACCATGCCATTATTAGAGCCATCCTACTATAAACCAAGAGACACCTGTGGCTACCAGAAGCTGGGAGAGGCAAGAAGAAAAAGGACATGTGGACATGGACAACAGTGTGGTGATTGCTGGGGGGTGAAAGGTAACTGGCAGTTAATAGGGAAAAATACAATAAAGGGTAAATCAAAAAATAATAAATACAATTAAATCTACATTAAAAAAAAGAATTATTTCATAGTACCTTCAGAGGGACAATGTTCCTAATGATACCTTGATTTTTGGACTTCTGTCCTCCAAAAGTGTGAGGCAGTAGATTTATGTTGTTCTATGCCATCCAGTTTATGGTGTTTTGTTAACAGCAGCCTTAGGAGATTAATACAGGAATCCTTCTAAATATAATAATTAATAATAATAATACTGATGCTAATTGAAAGACTGCATTTATTTCGAACAACATACTGTTAAGATTTTTTGATTAGTAAATATTGTGTTTCAGTTCTGCTATTTACATGTTGACATTTACCTCCTTATGAGAAGAATCTATAGAATACCCTAAAAAATGCGTGGCACTCAGGCAACACAGGTGTACGTTTAAAATAAAAGTTTAATAAGAACCAATATGTGAGATGGAGTAATGGAAAAACTGAATTTTCCCAAATCCTATCTCTAATAATGGCACCTATACTATCTGATAAAAAATAAGAAAAATCCCCCCTATACATGTAATCTTAAAGTAAAACACTATAATGTTTGTGCTTCTTAATATAACATACATCTTACTGCTGTGATGTTGGTACTAGGGTTTCCATGATATTTTGATCATTTGCAAATATGTGACCTCACAGAGATATAAACAATCCTTCTACGTCCAGTCATTTAACCTGTATTATCTGATCTCTTCTCTCCAATCCACCTATCCACACAGTTTTCACTAGGGTCTCTCTCTCTCTCTCTCTCTCTCTCTCTCTCTCTCTCTCTCTCTCTCTCTCTCTCTCTCTTTTTAACTGTGAATCACATTCTAAAAATACATGGATCACAATAAATGATAGATAAAAATAAATAGAGAAATGATGATGATAGGCAAATAGAATAAAAGAAACAGTAGAATAAAAACAGTAATATTCAGTAATATATTTTTGCAGTTCAACCTAATTACACTATGCATACTGTTAGGAAATTCTGACTTTTAGGTCTTAGAATATTTTTACTTATATATTGTTTATGTGGTTTTTATTTGTTATATGGTTTGGCAAATTTCATTACATAATTATCAGGTGATGAGCCAATATAAATATTTAATAATCAAAGATAAAAGTTTATAAAATTTAATAAAACTAGTATTTTTATAGAAAAATAAAAAATGAGAGAGAGACTTTAAACTGAAATGAACCACCAAATTGAAGAAAAAACATCTGACAGGTAACTATAAAAAGCAGCATGAATGTATGCTATTCCAATTTCTTGAAAGTCCTTGAGGAAATCTTATTAGGGTACAAACTAATTTGTCCTATATCCAGGAAAATAAAAGGCCTGTCATCCAGAATAGAAATTAATTGCATTCTGCTTATAAATTCTATTGTTGTAAGCATCCTCTATCTCTTCCTGCTAATGAAAATAAAATTAACATTTTCCAGGTAAACAATGTTTCCCTTGCATGTGTTTAAGTAGCCAAATGATCTTGTCACAGATGTTTTTTCCATCAAGCATTTCACTTAAAAGTTTCCAATCTTTCTTCAAACCCTTAGAGTTTAATTTTGTTCTCCAGTTCTTGCATTTTGTATTAGCAGGAAATCACATCATGCCAAATATTTCTAATTGACATCTGCAGATATCCTGTAATTCTTCCCTCATCTTTCAGGTAATTCAGCTTCTATAATCTTATTTTTAAATTAGTGAATCAAGGGAATGTTGCTTTTTTCCCTGTTAAACCAAAACACAAGATGAACTTTATCATGGGTTTATTGAGGTCACCAAAAATGTTCCTATAACTTTTATTTTGGTAAATCTTAAACATGTTCAAAAAGAGACATGCAATCTAAAATATGAAAGTGAACATTTGTGATTTTGCTTAAAGGCATTCTTGATGCACTTGTCTTATTGTCACAATTTACACTAAATATAAAGCTTTGTTGTTTTCAGCATGATTTAGCATCATTAGTCATACCTCACAAAGTCACTGCAGGGAAGATTTAGATTGTCAGTGTCATTTTACAGGTGGAGAAATTAAGAAAAAAATGAAAAAAGTTGATGAGACCGGAATACAGATAGAGTTTTGTTTTGTTTTTCCAACTTTTTTCAGTCCTACATACACAAGAATCCATGGTGGTTTCTTACTGCATTGTGTCAAAGCAAAATACTTTTTTCTGAGCTCTTTAAACACTAGCCTATTCTTCCAACCCAAATACAAAGCCTAAATTACTATCCATCATGATTGCCTTACTATACTAATAGTTACTTCTAAATAACTTGCAAGTGGAACCAACTTGAACATAACACATTCAACTGTAGAAGAGAGACGAAGGTATCTTAGAGAGATGAGGAAGACTTCGAAGTGAGGAGAGGAATCTAGGCCACGGAGAATGGATTTGATTATTTTTGTAGTATCATCCAGTCCAGAAATAAGCAACATGCCTCAAGGATTTTAATGTGATCTAGAGCAGGGGTCCCCAACCTCTAAGTTGCATATAGGTATCAGCAGTCTCTGGTAGGCAGGGGTCCGCACAGCAAGAGCTGAGCTTGAATGTAATGTGCCTGGATCATCCAGAAACCATCCCCCATGCCCAGTCCGTGGGAAAATTGTCTTCTAGGAAACCAGCCCCTGGTGCCAAAAAGATTGAAAGGTTGGGGACTTTTGATCTAAGGTAATCACAAGCAGCAAAGCCAGCTCTTAACAGAAAAAAAGAATTTGTGCTCTCTCTGGGTAAACTGCAAGAGGTCATTTAGTTGCAGTTCTCTTAGGGTCAAAGACCAGATTTCACTGTGCAGCAAATGATTTAATTTCCCATACATGACTTGTAATTTCTAATATGGCTACCTGTGTTATAGGGCATATAATGGCACCTTTACAGGGCTGACTTACTTAATTACAATAATATTTCTCTTAATTTTGAATAGTGCTGAGTCTCTACTACAGCTCTTGCTGTAGAAATTTATGATATTTTAAAGAAAACATTTATTTAATAAGAACAAGTCTAATTAATGGCCAAAATGTAGAAATAACTTTCCTCTTTACATTATATCAAGAAAAGAATATAGTCATCTAAAACTTTGAAGCTGAATAGAAACAAACTACATGAAAGGACTAATTGATCAAGTTGATCCATTTTACAAAATAAATTTACATTTAAAAATATGATTACAAACTGTAATCAAATGATATGAGTAATTTAGAGTAAATTGCTTTATAAACCTAAATCTATGAATCTACTTTCTCTGATTTGAAAATGCTATCTCTACCAATTTACTGTTTGAGTAGGTTTTCTTAAAATTGAGCTTCCATGTTTATATTGTGAACATGGTCACATTTATCCTTCTTATAGTTTTGTAACCCATTTGTGACAGATTTTTAATTATATTTTGGAAAATCATGGCTTCCATAAGGAAAAAGAGAGAATGAACATGGACAATGGTGTGGTGACTATGGAGGTGGGGAGAGGTGAGTGGGTGGAGGTGGAAGAGTGTGTAGGGAGGATAAATGGTGATGGGAAAAATAAAGTAAAAAATTAAAAAATGTGATACCCACTTTTTGAACTAGTGTTTATAATACTCAGAGAAACAAAGATGTTTTATAATGCTTACTTTGCTTCTAATATCCTATCTGTGTTCATGAAAAAATTGATTTGGTTCTCATACATTTCTATTTCTTTGTGTTACTATGAGGATAAAGAAAATGGATGGAGAAGGTGGACATACCAACATTTACACATCATGCAGAGCATTTAAACATCCCATGAGATTATTGTTACTATTCTGACTATTGCTATTTCCCATTTTGTTTCAGCCATCTTATATTTCTTAAATTGTGTTTAAAAATCTTTAAAATGATAACAGTCTCTGTTTGCCTTTTTCAAATATATGTGAAGAAAATCTAGTTTTTACCAAAAACATGACAATTTTATCGCAAATTTTTAAGAATATGAGAACACAATATTAATCCTCCCCGATCCTGGCTGACTGCTCAGTGAATTGGTGCCAGCCTGTGAACCCAAAGGTCCCTGGTTGGATTCCCAGCCAGGGCACATAAACCAGGTTGCAAGCCAGGTCTCCAGCCAGGTCTGTAGCTGGAAGCAGGTGAAAGGCAAACATACATTGATGTCTGTCTCCCTCTCTGCCTCCCTTCCTTCTCCTCTCTCTAAAAATAATAAATAAAATCTTTTTAAAAATTTTAATAATGTGAACAAAGTCAGTGGGAGTTAATTATGATACTAATGATGGTGATGAAATATTTGGGTACATTACCAGCAGTACTGTCAGCTTTCAAAAGTTCATTATAGGAGTGATGTTGGTGAGAGAGAGCATTTACAGCTTGGCTTCAAGTTAAACTAAGACATTTTTCTTAGACAAAGAGATTATTATCTAGGAAATGTTGGAAAAGGCTAAATTTAAAATCATTATTGATGTATTGTCTTCACAGTGACCCCAGGGTCATTCTTTATATCCACTGGTGTGTCTGCATTTATTTTTGGAGTGAGCAGCCCATATGAAAAGACAAGATCATCACACAACTGGCTGTTTCAAGAGGGTCATTACTTCTTGAACTTAATTAGCCATTGCCTGTGCATATTTATTCACACTAAGTAACATGAGAGAGTGAAATTTTGAAGTAGACACATAAAAGATAGAACTGGGTACAAAAAAATACTGTATATTGGATAGTTTTGAATCATATTGCTGCTTCTGAGTCCTTTAATTACACATATATCTCAATAGTCTCAATTCAGATATTTGGTTAATCTATAACCTTGTCCAAAAACCAGGTTGAAATCCCCAAATAATTTGAATGAAGGTACTGAATTTTTTCATGATTTCTTTTTTACTTTTGAATTTTAACATCTCAGTTGTTAGAAGTCACTTAGTATGTAGTCTTAAAGTGTTGAGGAATATGTTCAGTTGTTTGATAGCAACAGTAATATGACATGCTCACTGGGAAGCCGATACTCTAATTATGGTAACTAAGATTGATTTAAATCTAACAATGATTCAGCTATATGGGTCTGTTAGTTACACTGTGGTTTGTTTTAACACCCTTCATCCATACATTTTTACCTGAAAATGAAAGGAAATCTAGCCGGTATACGCCTACGTCAAAATATATATGGCTACTCCAGGAAAAAGTTTATGGGGTAAGAGTGATTCATTTACACAAGAGTGAAAGAATATCTCATGAGGCACACTGTAAAAAAATTTCTGACACTGAAAATATGTAAGAAGATATGTGGATTTAGAACTGGAATTTTACATGTTAGTGATGTAAGTGGACATTAAGGCACACATATGCTGCATTCAACCGATTACTAGGATGATGTTAGAAATTATAGAGAGATACAAAGAATATGCAAGTTATTGATAAGGTCATAGGGCTGAAGGTAAGAAGTGTGTCTGGGTAATAACACTTGGTTCAAGTAGTTATCTGTTAAATCATACATTACTAATGAGTTGAAGGATTTCAAAAACATGTGTACTACCCCATTTACTATGAGATGAAACTGTTACCAGGTTACAATGATATGCAAATAAAAGTAAATACAGGACAATGAAAAAATAGTCAATAAAAGTGATACTTTTGGAAGCTAAAAATCTGTAGACAAAAGAGGAAGAGGAATGATTGTGAACGTCTTGAGACAGTTGTTGACTGAAATGTTAGTTAACCTGCAGGAGAAAATGCTAGGCAGAGATACCTCACTTAGGAAGATGCCAGAGTGAAAATAAATAAAAATAGATATGTAAATATATATGTATAGATATTTATTTCAGATAACTATGTAGATCTATATCTATCTATATCTGTATATACATGAAATCTCTTATTCTTTAAGATGCTAATGGTTCCACCTAGGAATGTATGAATGTCAATGAAGAAGCAACATGGTGGTTTAATATGTGCTGTTTGCTATAATATCTTTGATATAAATAGGCATTCTACTGAAAGAAAGATATTATAGTTAAATAAACTGGGAATACATTGAGTTAAATAAAGTATTTATTGAAATATATCTGAGTCTTTAACAAGTGAACATCCAGTGAAGCATTTTGGAGGGTGCATATTTAGCAGATTTTCCTAACTTCTTGTTATTAATAGATTTTATGTTTTAGAACAGTTCCAAATTCATGGGAAAACTGCAGTTTCCATATATTCACAGAAAAACTGAACAGATACTATTGTTTCCAATTTCTATTTTAACATCTTATGTTAGTGTGGTACTTTTGTTATAATTAATGGCATAATCTTTATTAAGTCCATTGTTTATATTAGGTTTCACTCTGTGTAGTACAGTTTTATGAGTTTCAATAAGTGTATAATGTGTTGCATCCACCATTACAGTATTATACAGTATTATACAGAGTAGGTATAAGGTATTATACCTTAACTAAAAATTCCTTATACTTCTTTTATACATCCAGTGGCAACCACTGATCTTTCTGCTATCTATAGTTTTACCTTTTTCAAAATGTAAGGTGCATAATTAAAGTGATACTACATATAATCTTTTCATACTGGCTTGATAACTTCCTAGTGAATAATAGTTCATTGTAAGTGTGTACCACAGTTTATACATCTACCTCATGAGAAGCATTATGGTTACTTCTAAGTTTTGGAAATCATAAATATCCATGTGCAGGTGTTTTTGTGTACATAAGTTTTCAGCTCATTTGGGTAAATATCTAGGCACATGATGAATGGATCACATAGTTAAGACCACATTTAGCTCTGTAAGAAATTGACTCTGTAAGAAAGTGGCTATATCATTCTGCGTTTTCAGCAGCATGGACTGAGATTTGCTATTGCTGTACTTTATCACCAGCACTGGTGTTAACAGTGTTTTGGGTTTTAGCCATTCTAATAGGTATGTTTTGAAATCTCATTTTTGTTTTAATTTGAAATTTCCTAATGGCATACATGATGCTTATTCATCATCTATATATATTCTGGTACTATGTCTGTTCATATATTTTACTCACTTTTTATTCGAATTGTCCGTTTTCTTACTGTTGAGTTTTAGGAGTTTTTTTGTACTTTGGATACAAATGCTTTATCAGATATGTGTTTTCCGGATATCTTCTTCCTCTTTGTGACTTGGTGGCTTGTCTTTTTTTTCTCTTAACAGTTTCCAGAGCAGGAGTTTTTTTAAATTTTAATAAAGTACAACTTAGAAAACCTAGATGGGATTCCTGATGTCTATTCCCCTTGCCTATCGGATAGGTTCTGGTCAAGTTGTTTTCCTTCGGGGCAGGCTTCTGTTACAGGGACAGAAAGCTTGGGCATATTTCAAAATGACTCATTAAGCAGTGACCATAATGTATATCTCTCTTTTGTCCACATTTGTTCTTTAATACTCCTATGAGGAAATCACAGCCTTGTGTGCTGTGCAGGAAAAATATTTTCACTCTAAAACTGCAGTGCTATTGCATTGGTGTAGAACTACAGGCTACTGTGCAGTAGCCTGATGGGCAGGACTTCTCTGTCCAAATAGTAGATGCAGTGCCTCAGTGATGTGCAGCTGGAAACAGCACTAAGTTGCTACAGGAGAGTGTAGGTATGTGCAGGGGTCTCTAAACATTTTAAGAATTTCTCATCCATGCTAGCTGGAATTATAAATTCAGTTGCATACGGACAGAAGTTGAAATGTTTACCTATAGAGTAGAAGACAAAGAAACAAACACTTGTCAAAGGTTTGATTTATTATGTCTGCCATTTGCAATTTTTGAAAATTTATTTAATAGCTGAGAAGGATGCCAGATTGAGGAAAACAGTAAAAAAGGAAATTAGGATTTATTCACAGATGACTCATTAGCAGTTTAGTTTTCTTAGGCATTTTATCACCTCTAGGCACTTATATATCTATTTGAATTAATGGCAGGGTGTGAAGGGGAAATAACCATGAGTCTCCATGAAAAGCCAGTGATCAGATTTCAGAGGTCCTCTTCCTACAGGCAGGTCACTTAATTTCTCTATACCTCAGTCTCATCATCAGTAAAATGAGGATGAATAGCACTACCTCACATTTGTTGTGAGCATATAATTAGTTAATATGGACAGTATTTGCACAACTGAAGTATTTTTCCCATGTTAAGTACTCTATGGATGTTAGTTATGTTATGTATCTAGTAAAGCATATAGCTTTTTGCAAAAAGTTCATTCATCTAACATATTTCATATTTTAATCAGGTAGCAGTGTTCACTTTTTGATTTTAAGTCTCTAGTAGTAGTAATGGCACTGGAATTAGCACTGAGAGTGAATGGGACAGCTGTATTCACTGATCTTGGTGTCTGTGGCATCATTAGTGGGTGATAATAGGTCCTTATTTTCTTCTTTGCATTCCCATCCCTTATACCATATTCAGCTTACCCCTTCCATGCTTGGTAGGCATCCTTTTCAAAGCCATACTTTCTATAGTGACTTTGAGGCCAAGTAGACCAGGGCTCTTTCTTTTTTTTTTCCCTATTAATAGGAGAGTGAATTCTGCCATCCTATTGCGCTCAAAAGACCCTGTAGAGATTCACTTTGCTCCCAGGGATGTGAGAGAGAAGTGTTGGATTATATATGTCCTTTTCCTAAAACAGATAGGTTCCACTTTAAGAAGACCCTACAAAGCTTAAAGGTCAGCAGTACAATCCCTAGTTATTAGAATATGGTTATACCTCCTACTATTTTTTTATTACAAGGTTGTGCTAATTTAGGAGTATTTTCTGAAGCTTCTCAGAGTCATGAATAAAATGTTCACATTTTAGCAAATTTAGCTAAACATAAAAATTGCATGACTTATCCAATTGCTAAAGCACCTAGGTCTAAAGTTGAGATATATTTAAATGCAGGATGGTAGAAATATAGAAGACACAAACTATGCTCCTAAAATCAAACATAAATAAGAAATTGTGGCTCATACATGAACATCTACTGAATTAAACACGTCTTAAAAGGTTCATAGTCCATATGTAAGAGATCAGGGAATAGGATATATATGTGATTACCATTCATGTCTTATTGTATGTATCTCCTTCATGCATACTAGATGGCTATCTCTCATTATCTCACTCACATATCATGTTCATCATTTCATTTCCAACATTTGGTTTAGCTCCTATCACCTGGTAGTACATAATGTATTTATTTAATCTCCTAACCCTGGCCTCTACCATTATCTGTGTAAATAATATATAGAAACTATAATTTTTAGCTGCCTTAACACAGGGCTAAATTTAAATAATTAAATTATTTAATGTGTGGTATTACAAAAAGTTAAGGCAGCAGATTAAAATCATTGTAATCATCACTCACTCATTTTTGTTAAATACTTACAAGATATCAGGCACTCTTCTAAGCACTCCTTCAACTCATTAAATATTCACAACAGCTCTGTAGGATAGTGATTAATGGTACTCTTATGGGCAATGGAGGATAATAAACCAGCCCTGACTTGAAGAGCTAGTGGGTGTGCTTTGCTGTGAGGGAAGGCAAGAAGTTCTCCATGCTTCTAGAATGTCCACGGGGATCATATTTTCAGGAAACCTACTGTTAGATATAGAGGTTAAAAGAACAGTTTGGGGATTTGAGCTGTTACTGGCTTTTAAAATTATAAAGCGCACTTGTTAAATTTGCATCCATAAATTTCTGTAAGAAGTGTTATCTACTGTACCACAAAATTATTTAAAATTTTGCTTTTCAGCAATTTAAAGATAAAATATATTCAGGGCAGTGAGAAGTTTAATATATATTTCAATATGCTGTCAGCCACTGTGACAAACTGTCCTTGAAAGGAGATAGTTATACTAAAAATTTCCATTTTGTATACTATCTACCTTTTACAAAAGTAGTATGTAATTATAAGCACTGATTTTCATATAATCTTGATACAATGTTAACTTTAAGGAATATACATACAGGATGCAGTGACATCTTTATCTTAAATTAGGAAATAATTTAAAAGTTCAAGTTGCTTGCATTATTATTATGCATTGCTTAATGTTTTATATGTAACAATGGTCAGTTTTCTAGGTCTAGCAGGACATATGTTTTTAATATTTACTTTCTAATTTAGGGTACTTGGTGACATAAAATTAACTTATTTAATGCCATGAATTGCTAGGAGTCCTAGAGATGGTGTTACTGAGCAAAGTGCAGCTCATTCACATGGCACCTTGGTGTATATAACCCAATAACTAGTGTTGAGAAAAACAGGTCTTTATTTACAATATTCCAACCTTAGGGGGACTGGGAGCACTTCAGCTCAGAGCCCTGTTCTCCCCTGAGACCCAGCACTTCCCTTGCTCCCCAAAAGGTTATAAGCTAAAGCCAAGCCCAGCAGTTCCCCATTCCTTATCTGTCATCACTGTCCCTCAGGGTCTGGGGTATGTTGTCATCAGCCTCCATATAATAGTCCAGGAAAGCATGTGCCATGTTGCACTGGATCATGGTGAGTCCAGGAAAGGCACAAGTCCTAAAAGAGTGTCTTTTCCACATGTTCAAAGTTCCAAGAGTCTAGGTAGAGTCCAGGTCTGCAAGGCAGAGTCCTTGGTGGCTTCAGAGTCTGCCGGAGTGGGAATGATCAAGGCAACAACATGCCTGCCTTCTCTTGGGCCACACAGAAAAATCCTGCTGGCAAACTGCATGGCTGCTTCTCACATGGCTGCTACAGCCTGCTGCTCCATTGTGCTCCTCTAACATGCTCCTTCCATCATGCTGCTGCTCATAGCAGCAAGCGGGGCCCTTCTTCTTCCTGTCAGACAATGTGGTCCCCCAACATTATGGCTCTCCCCTCATGGGTGGTGCCCTAATTATAAGTTGTGACCCAGCAATTTTAAATGGTGACCCAGAGCACCATATTTCATGGTTATGAAAAGTATTTTAAGCTGTGTTGTCCACCCTTTTACTAAGGTGGCAGCACTACTTCCCTTTAGGAAAGGCTCAGCTATCACCTTGTCATTGATATGCAAGGTATCTTAACCTGTACCATCCACCTTTTTGCGGGCCTTTTACCTGGCTGTTGGGGAGCTGTTATCTAGCTACCAGCCTGTCAGAGATATGCAAAGTACCTTAAAAGCTGCACTATTTCCTTCTCCCATCCCCAAAACCATGGGTAGTGGAGACTTTGGGGATCACCACCACCCTGTAACAATGGCACTTCTATGTACAATTTTCCTACCAAATTTTAACAAGTTATATGGTTTATTTAGTTGTAATTTGCTTCTCCCTTCCCATAATGCATACATTCAGGTAATATGATTAAATAAGTAAATGCTACATACTTGGTAGCTTTTATTTCTAACTATTAGTTGCTCATAAAATTTGTCAGTGGCATTTTAAGTGGCTTTTGCCTGTGGTCATCTACAGGGCATGATTAGTGCATGATTTCAATGTTCTTAAGAGGCTCAAGTTCCATTTATTCCATCACCTAGCATCAGAGAGTTAGGTCTTTGGAGTTTGGTGTAGTCTTTCTGTGATCCCATTTGTAAAAATTATATAAATTATTCCATTATTTGAGTCTACAATATATACTTATTTGAAACTAACCTGGTGATTGATGTGACAGGGTGATTTTCCTTGGGGACCACTGACTAGGAAGGGGCTTGAGGAATCATTCTGGGAGTCCCAAGAAGGTGGTATGAAGATG
Source organism: Noctilio leporinus (assembly GCA_004026585.1). Lineage (NCBI taxonomy): Eukaryota > Metazoa > Chordata > Mammalia > Chiroptera > Noctilionidae > Noctilio > Noctilio leporinus. The sequence continues at coordinate 253 of PVIW01016596.1, read as the reverse complement.
GAGGCAGAAGCTGGAATGATGGGGCCACAAGCCTAGAAAGTCAGAGGTGCCAACAACAACTGGAAGTGATAATAGTCTGTGAAGGATTCTCCTCTAAATCCTTCTTCTTCTTCTTTTTTTTTTTTTTTAATGTTTCTTTTCTTTTTTTTTAAATTTTATTGTTGTTGTATTACATCCATCCCCTTTTTGCTCCCCTCTGTCCCCCTCCCCACCCACCCATTCCCCCCAAAGTCAATCCCACCTGTTGTCCATG